>CM076578.1:1882928642-1883217116 GCA_034641835.2 Pinus albicaulis
GATCATGTGGTGGTGCTGGCATGTCCTCGCCATCAAAAGAGCCAATGCTTGCAAAATATATACAAGTACACAACAATAATTAGACAATTTCATTACACAATTTAATAAAAACAAGTTAAATAACATGTTAGAATAATTTAAATAAAACAGTAATATTACCTCTATCATCTGGCGGCTCATCATATGTGAAGAGGATTTTGGCACACCCTCGCTAATCCAATCTAGCATAAGGACAGGGGACCATAATGAAGGGATGCAGCTCGTCAACATTAGCTAGCAACTCAGCGGCATCATGCGGATATCCAATGAAACATGTCCGCCTCCTCTTAGTACTCCCATTCACCCCCTCATGTGAGTCTCTCAGGCTCTCCAACACCCGCCTTACAGAGGCTGCAAACGTTTAACAAAGTAGGCCTTATCTTTGGAAACCTCTCAAAAATAACAAAACTCTAAAAAGTTGAGTCAATTTCCTTGCAATAGAGCACCAAGACTTACCTAAGTTTAATAACCATCCAGGTAAAATACGACCACTCCACAAGTCGTGGCTTCTATACTAAATAATCAACATAATATAGAAGCAAGCAACTAATGCGTTTCCCGTCACCGGTGTTGTGTGAAATGGTCGAAATGAGAAGTGAGAGGCAACTCACCTCCTCACTACCAAATGCACCAATACGCAACTGACCTCCATCGACCTGAAAATTTGAAGGAGACAATATTGATGCTCCAATGTATCTCTCGAGCAATGACGATCCTGCAGCACAACCACGGATCCCCGTAGAGAGGTGGCAATCCACTCCCTCTTTAGATAGCTCTTAACAATATGCATCCTCCCAAAAAACTATACCGTGTTAGGACCAACCTGAGTTCACCTATGGGCATTCCACCTGCGGATAAGATGTCTCAAAAACACACCATGGGCCTTTAGGGAAGTAGCCTACTCATAGAACTTGAGGTGGCCCACCTGCCTTAGGAGCCCCTGGGTAGCTGCTGTAATAGGGCGAGGGTACGCATCTCTCTCCCTCTCTTATGCCTCCCACAGACGAACCATGTCACACTGCTCTGCTTGTTGTTGTTGTTGTTCCCCCTCTTCTCTCTGAATCATTGACATATTAAATTAAATATTTTTATTAAATGAGACATAGGGATATACATATATAATTTTTTTGGGGGAAAAAAAACGGACCAGTCGGTGCGCCACAAAAACAGTCATGCATCGGTTCTGGTGCATTGTTTGTTTGTCGCACACTAAGGGCGGTGCGCCATATGACATTAAACGCACCGTATGCGGTGCACCTGAAAATTTTTAAAGCACCGTTGACTATATATGGTGTCAAAAGAGCAGTGCACTGACTAAAATATACGCCCCGACCCGTATAGTTGTGTCAGCACACCGACTTCCTGACTAATTACATAGTCAACTGTGTGGTCTTTTACCAGGCTGCACCGTCGACCCTGTCGGAATGTTGAATGCGGTGCGCTGACAGACACCGAGGCAGATATTTCCGTCAACGCACCGCGTTGTCGCTATCCCACATGGTCAACGGTGCGATAGGCTAAATGATCGCACCACACATTTTTTTAAATTTTAAAATAACGTGGTGCGCCTTTCGGTACCACCTCGGACACGGTGCGGATGCCATTAGCACTGGTTGTAGTGCGGCCTGTAAATTTTACAGACATCACTGCTTACCAGTGCAAGCCGAATGGCTCGTGCACAAAATAAATAAATAAATCTTTTAAATGGCTAATTTTAAGGTTATTTGAAATTATAATCCACTAAAAAGATTAATTAGGGAAAAACAAGAAAAATACCTGTACATTTCGTCGTCGAGGAGGCATATTGGCTATAGAATTTGCAAAACAAAATTTGCCCACCGTTTTGCAAAATGCAAGTTGGAGATTGGTGGGCAATGCACAACAGCAGTGTGTGCAATGGGAGCACTGATGTCAGGGTGGCTCAGACAAGGATAGATTAACCCTATTTCGGCGTGCGAGGTTTTACAGGCGCACCGGTCGGTTTTTTTTTTTTTTTTTTTTTTTTTTTTTTTTAATACCTTGTTCCGATGTGCGAGGTTTTACATCTGCACCGGTTGGTTTCTATTTTGGCGCGGTGTTTTATGATGCACTAGTGCGGTTTCTTAATATCGCACCGGTCAGTTTCGATTTTTGGCGCGGTGTTTTATGATGCACCGACGCGGAAGAGTTATGAAGCACCGGTGCTCTACTGTAATACGACGCACCAGACGGGTGTGTACAGAGTGCACAATGTCCGATATGCCAATGTTTTGTGCGCACCGGTGCGATTTTGTATGATAAGCGCACCGAGAGGAAAACATCCGCAAAACCCTCCGCCTACCAACCTCCTCTATTAACCTCCACTAGAAACAGATGTATGGGGTATTTTTATAAGGGGTTCCTCAAAAACATCCGCTAGAGGGGTCTTTTCCTTGTAGTGATTAGTTATATGAGCTCCCTTGGTATCAACACAATTAAGTGAACCAAGGCTTATTAGAAGCATGCAGAAATATCTAGAGAGTCGCGTCCCTTCTTGCCAATGAATTCCATATGGTGCACATCATTATTCGTGTTGCAGACTTGGTAATAGGCTTCTCAACATCACGAGTAAGCCTATTATCAATTCAATTATGTTTCAATTTCATAAACTTTTGCTTCATTGGCCGTTTTGTGGCTTCTATGGTATGTGGATTGGTATATCTTTTACAAACACATTGATTATATTTAACCTCCTAACCATACTTTGTCATATGTAACTCTCCCCTATCAACTCATATCCATGCCTCTCAATTTCCCCCTCCCTACAATTAGATCAACTCCCAACAACATTTTCTCTTGCATCAACCCCCAATTGCTTCTACCCTCATTCCTATTTCCAACATCCTCTGCTCTCACATCAACTCCTCCCCTGTCAGCCTCTCTACTGCCACTCGACTCCTACTTGTTTACCTTGAGAGTCCAAATCCCAAACTTGTAATTTCTTCCGTCCCCAATCCTTCCCCCAACAGTCAATCTCGAACCTCTAGACTTCTTTGTACCATTATCACTCATGGAAGACATGTGGTTCCCCTCTAAGGCAAGGATAGTAGTCATCCTCTCCAACCCCTAGTCATATCACTTCAACCTCTCAAGTGTAAGCTTAGGTGAAAGCAAGGCAATCCATGGCTCATTACGAGTAGTACATCCCTGACTTGTTCGCCAAAAAATTCAAAGAATAAAAGTTGTTGTGTGCTAGGAATGTCATTATACTCTTGAACATCATGTTCAAGCTGAGACCAGGGACTAGGTCCCTGATTTAGGTAACACCACTTACTTAAAATTTTCAGGCTGCATGCTGGAAATCAATCTTTATTAGCACAAAAAAATTATTCTAGTGCGCAACCCCAAAGACCACAACAATGCTTAGCAAGAGAATGCTTACAAGTTCGCAAAATTGGAGGAGAAATTGGATGGAATGGATCACAAACTAAACATCTGCCTTAGTAAGTGAAACAATATGCTCTTCCTTGGAAGTTAGGTTGTTCCCTAACAGACCCCCAAGTAGGATAACGGACAATAGTTGCCATGCATTCTCAATTTTCTGATTTCAATTCTTGTAATGGGTTCAGTCCATCCATGTTTAGTCAGTTTTTATTTTGTTAGTCTATGTTCTGTGGCCTTTGTTTAACATACGTTATAATTAGAAGAAGTATACATAATCTCAAGACTTTGAAGCTCAACCTCTGGTTCGGTTTCCCACTAGGCAGACAACTACTGATCATGTAAATTTTTGCAGTTGTAATACAAGGTGCCTAAATTATATAAAAAAGGGGGGAAATATTACTATTTATATCACTTTCATATTTACTTATTTATTTTTTTCAACTACTAAATTAGAATTGAGAGTTGGTTTATTAATGGTAGAATTACCACAACTCACTAGGTCAACTTGAAATGGCTTTAAATTTTTGTTATAAAACCAATTCTCTTCTTATTTTAGGTAATTTTTTAAATTTCCTTTCCCGAATAGAGTTATTAATAGACTAAAATAACAATTCATTCTATTACAATAATAACAAATAAAAAAATAAAATAAAAATATAAAATTATGTGTGTATGTGTATCAAGTCTAGCCTAAGTGGATGAGAGGAGGAGTGTTATCCTCCTCGCGCTACAACAAATCCCTGTGATTAGCTCCTTTTTTTGCTTCCAAGGATTGTTTTAGTGTATTTTTCTCCATTTTTTGAAAAAGTCAACGTTTTTTTTTGGCATTATTTGGTTCGACCAAAACATTTAGGTGCTAATAGCGCTAGAAATAGTGTCAAAAATTTCTCCAAAAGTAGCGCTAATAATAGCATCGGATTTAGATCCTATTTTAACACCTAAATTAGCCTTGGTTAGCTCCCTTTTTAGCATCGGATTTAGCACAGGATGTACCTAAATAGTTAATTAATTGAGGTGTTGGGTGTTATGTGGATAGGAGTTTTGAGGATTATGGGATTTAGGGATTTGCGGTACAAGGATTAAGGGTTAAGGGATTAGGGGTTAGGGTTTAAGGGATTAAGGGATTAAGGGTCAAGAGCTAAGGGATTTGACGCTTGTGGGTTAGGTATTTTAATGGTTAATGGCTTAGGGATCGTGAGTTAAGGGATTATTGTTTAAGTGTTTGGGCAATATGGGTTTATGGATTAAGCGATTAGGGTTTAAGTGTTTAAGGGTCGATGGATTAGTGGTTAGGGGATTTAGGGCTTTTGTGTTAAGGGATTGGTGATTAACTAGGTTCAAGGATTATGGCTTAAGGGTTTAAAGGTCAATACAGGCTTAGCGATTAGGGGATTTAGTGTTTTATTGAAACTCTCTTGAAATATCATGGAATGTATTCCAACACACCCATCACCAATTTCATCCATTGATGTCGCACAGTGAGCAATGAATGAGCCCAACATTGAAATTTCTTCAAACTATTCTTCTATGCATCTAAATTTGACATGGTTATACTGGACACATTCCTTGACAATATGCAAGGGTTTCAAGACTTAAAGGTTCTTGATGTCCCTGCATAATTGTTGAGATCATCCATGTTTGCATCAATGTTCATCATGCAGTCTCATTATCATCATTCGTCATTCTTATCTGTGGAATCTTTATCGAAACTCTCTTGAGATGTCATGGAACACTTTCCAACACACCCGTCAATAATGTCATCCATCGACGTTGCACGATGAGTAGTAGTGATTCTATATAGCTATTTTAACCACGATTGATATAAAAATAAAACATGCTAATATAACCGATTCATAGTGTGATAGTGAAAACCATTGCCCTATACTAACATGAGACTAGTAATCGTGATTTAATACCAATAAGGATGTGTAAGCATGCTCGACCAAAGGGAGGGGAATTTATTGATCGAACACCGAGAGAGGATGTTGAAATTTCTTTAAATTGTTCATCTATGCATCGAAATTTGACATGGTTAGAGTACACACTTGCCTTGATGATATGCGAGGGTGTCAAGACTCGAGGATGCATGACATCCTCGCATAATCTTTGAGATCATCCACGTTTTCATCAACGTTCATCATGTAATCACATTGTCATTATTCCTCATTCTCATCTATGGAATCTTTGTCGAAACTCTCTTGAAAAGCCATGGAATGTCTTCCAACATACCCATCACCAATGTCATCCACCAACATTGCACGATAAGAAATGAATGGGGCCAACGTTGAAATTTATTCAAATTGTTCCTGTATGCATCAAAATTTAACATGGTTAGACTAGGAACATGCCTTGACGGTATGTAGGGGTTTAAAGACTCAAGGATGCCTCACATCCCCACATAATCTTTTAGATCGTCAATGTTTGCATCAATGTTCATCATGCAGTCTCATTGTCATCATTCCTCGTTCCCATCTATGGAATATTTCTCGAAACTCTCTTTGAGCTTATATTTTATACAGATTAGGGATTCAATATGTTATATGTTACATGATCTAAGGTGATAAGGGTTGGATGTCATGAGTACATTAGAGGTCATAATGATTAATGATTCAATATTATAAATTAGCTTGGGTTCTTAATATACTAAGTGAGTTTCCCATTGTCTTGCTCATGCTTTCCATTTGTCAATCATATATGGGTAGTGTTTTGTAGTATGACCATATGACCATTGGTCCTACAATGCGTACACCAAGGTCGTTTAGGGGGGGTGGGGAAATATCTAGCAATGTGGTCTACCTCATCATAGTTGTAGAATCTGACAGGTCCAGTCCTTCCACCTCTATAACCTCCTTCGCCTCTCCCGCGACCTCCTCCACCTTGCTGCTTATAATTATAAGATACCCTAAAGGAGGTTCGAACCAATCTATAAGTCCGATGATAAGGGATTAAGGGTTATGAGATACATGGGTCACTAATGACAGCTTATCATGGTTAAGTGTTTAGAGATAAGTCTTATAATGGATAAAGGTTATACATGTCAAGGGTTATAGGTTAGAGATTAGGGATATAAGAATTAGGGGTTAGAAAATATAAAGGAGATAACTTAAGGGTGATGATGGCTAACAGATTTAAGGGTTTGTGGTTTGTGGTAATAGGAGTAAGGCGTGATATAACCTACATGGACTAGCAACTTGCGTTAAATGTCATTAAGGTAAGGGATTACAATGGTTAATTAGGAATTTGGGGTTATGGTTAAGGATTGTGTGATTTGGTTCAATGGCTATATAAGTTATATAGGTTCTGATTTACAAAGATCACTAATTACAAGTTAAAGTGCTAATGAAAAGGGATTCATGGGTAAATAATCATAAGTGTTGGGGGTGATATGTTAGGGCTTATAGGTGATGGGGATTAAAGGTGGGAAAATTGACATGGGTTATGTTTTATATATGGGTTATAATGGTTCAAATTTAGCGAGTGCAGGGATTAAGGATTGTGGGTTAGTTATTAAGGTTTACAAGGGATAATGATAAGGTTTATAAGGTCACGCAATGGGGTTTATTAGGATTTATATATGTTTGGTCGGGCTATAGGATAGAGGGATTAAGTATTATGTGGGTTAGAAACTAGGGGTTTTGAATTATGTGTTAGGGTTATTTGCTAAGGGTTGAGTTTTTTTAAGGGGTTATAAGATTAGGATTTATAGGGGTTGGGAGTTTTTAAAGTGTTAAGGATTATAAGTCATAGTAGTTATCAACTATAGTGGATATAATAATTTAGGAATTTTGGTTATTAATACCAAGTCCAAAGGATATATGCATTTAGGGATACAGGGTATTTGGTTTAAGGTTTAAAAATGAAAAGGGTTTGGACGTGTCATATAGGTTATGGGTTCCGTGAGAATCAGATCTAGGCGGGATATTAAATCTACCTCCCATCCATTCCAACTACTATACTTCATCCAAAAAATTATATCAATAATTAAAAAGAGGTTGTCATATAATTTTAAAGTCCTCCACTCTTGTTTTTTATTTTCACAAGGAAAACTTTGTAAGAACATGGCCTTTTCTTAAGAATATTTGAATGGAAAGAAACCCAATTGCCAACAATAATAGCAACGAGTAACCTTGAGGGTTTCAACTAGATTTGAACCTGTAATTTATAATACTCATGTTAGCAGCATACCTAGAGTGTATGGTTCAACTAATCAAACTAACCCTTAAGGCTAAAGCCTCACTCAATTATTGTTTACACAAACGCATATAATTAAAAATAAATTTCCCTTCTATGAACAAATGTGCTATTTGTCAAACTTTTAAAATAATCTCTAATGAAAATTCGGATCCATCCCAATCTTAATACAAATCTAACTCAATCCCAATCTTAGTGATTTTGAAGGATGAATATTTTCTAATTTTTATTTTTTAATATTTAATAAATTACTTTTTATGATATAATTAAATTAATATGTCTCAATTTTTTAATGTTTTGACCATTGAAATATCTTTGTTATAGGGCTCATTTGTTAACTTTTTATTATTCAATTTTGTAGTGATTATTGCATCACACATGTCATATAAGTATTAGGTACATGTGATAGTAAAATTATAACTTTTTTTCATAATCAAAGTTTTGGTTCTTGCTTTAGGAATGCACTAGTGGTAAAAAAAATTATTGAACATCATTTAGCTTTAAACAAATGATAATCTTCCTATAAAATGTGGTAAATACTAAAATGCTAATATATCAAAAATATTTAATATTAAATACTTTAATGGGCACTATACTTTAATATTGAATACATTAATGAGCATTTTAATTATGGTGATCGAACTAAAAACAGTGAATTACAAATCGAGGGAGCTTTGAGGTTTTCCATAGAGTTGGAGTATACCACAATTGGAGTAGACCACGGCTGGAGCAATGCATTGAGGCTATGAAAGAAAATAAAGAATCAATTCAATCTTTGTTAATGGTGGGCAAAGATATTTACGGACCTCTCCTACCCTGTTGTCGATTTCAATAAAAAAAAAAGTTGATTTGTGGGTGTGATTCGACCTCTAGCAGTAATGAAATCAATTTGTGCATCTCCTTCACCCCCTACCAAAGATTAAAATCAAACCCCTATCCATCCATTTTGCACTGCTGATGTTTAAAACAGTTAGAGGGAAGGGAGCAAAGAGAAGGGATTTTCCACATTCTGGAGGAAAAAAAATCGTCTTGGGACGCCAAAAAATGTCAAGCAATAGAGGGAAATGAGCAAAGGGATCTTATTCTTGCCATAATGAGGTATTCATACTCAATTCATAGGTTTATACATGTTTCCATTGCTTGTTTGAATTGTATTTTTTAGTTTTTAATTTCAAAATTATAAAAAAGAAAAAAAGAAATATATATATATATATATATATATATATATATATATATAGAGAGAGAGAGAGAGAGAGAGAGAGAGAGAGAGAGAGAGAGAGAGAGAGAGAGTTTATTTTATATTTCTAAATTAAAAATTTAAAATAAATAAAATATTTTACATATATAGGGACATGGCAGTGAGAAACTGAAAGAGGCAATGGGTTCTATATTGGGGGTAGAAGCAGTGAAAAAACTAGAAGGGATGGACTTGTCCATGCTTGCCAAATATGTGGAATAATTATCTACTAAAGGCATTGAACTAGTCCAACCAAAGCAACCCTGTCAAAGGGAATCAATCGACTCCCCATCAACTCCTTGATCAAGCAAAATATCCAACAAAAAATAAATCGCAATAACCTCTAAGAATGTGGAATAGGGAACATATACATCCAATTTCCCAACCACTCCTAGGACAAGGATTTCTTCCACCACCAATACATGTTATGCATCTTGCATTGGTACATACGAAACTGAGGTAGAATATGATGTTGTCTCTGGGATATCAGAATGACAGATGTTGGGAAAGTGTTCATTTGTAGGTTGAAGGAATCACGCCTTCAACGTTGCAAAGATCATTTACATCTTCCATTCTCGAAGATACCCATGCAACTTCAAAAGGTAGTCATCCATGACATGGAGATTGAATTTGGGACACATTGTTCAGTACAGCAAGTAAAAAAACAAATGACTCAAAATTGCAAGAGATTATGTTGCAACCAAACAAAAAAGATAAAACAAAATCCTCCCAAGCTAAGGACCAAAGGAAGGCCAATTGATGTAAGTGTGAAAGTATGGAAAGAGCTCGTGAAAGCATATGATAGAGCAGATGCACGGAAGAAGTCCGACGAGGAGAGCACACGGGTATTTAAATTTGGTCATAATATTATTTCAAATTCATGAAACGATTTTATATCTTACTGGTGTATAATTCAATTGAATTAACGCATGTTTCAGGAAGAGGCCTCCAAGGCCAAGCTTGCCAAATTTCGTGCCACACATCACAGTGGCCAAACAAGTTTAGAAGCCTTAATATGAAAATTTGTAAGTATATTTAATATATGAAATTATATTTTTTTAATTTTGTACAAAAGAGTAAATGATTGGATAGTAATTACTTTAACTAGTCCATCAACCATGTTTTGACACGAGCAACAATATGGCCATTATCCATCACAATTGGAATTCGATATGATACAAGACAATAAGTGGTCTGATTTTGTTATGTGAATGGAGAATAAGGTATTGTTAGTTTACTTTCAATAACTTAATTGGATATTGTTATGATAATATGTCAATTTGAATTTCTTGTGTTTAGTTATTTATTTATGTGTAGGTTGAGTTATTTTGTGCTCCCATCAATTATAGCACCCTTATAAATCACCAAGCTTTCACTATGATCAAGTCCTTATAAATAAATATCCAATCATCGCTTTCTCAAGTATTTTTCCAAAAACCTTAGGCCAAAGGAGAGATGCAATACCATGTAACACATAACCCATAAACAACAAACTAGATCTCAACTGTAGCTTGACAAAACATAACGAGTGCCTCTAAAGTGCAAGGCAAGAGAATAGTGAGCCACCAATGGAAAAAAAAATCAATGAGAAAATCACAGTTGGGTTTCAAGTGATTCATCAACGAAGTAGCATCCTTATATGTTTTACTAAATTTTATTCGTACATTTCAGGTTTCCTTCTTCTTGATGCTCTATTTGAATTTGTATAGTAGTCCATCTTGGAATACCTATTCCAAACGTGTTTTCATGTCTATTCTCTTTTGTTATCTGAAAAGAGAAAATCACTAATCCCTTTGTTATTATTTATCGTGGCACAAGTGTGGTAAACATCTACCCAAGTAACCGACCAACTGCTGTAAACATGATCTAAGGGAAGTTAAGAGTCTATTCGACCTCCTTGGTGACTTTAAGGAAGTGGAATCGATGCAGAAAACCATAACAAAGACTCCATGCACCTGCTACAGGACCCCCAGAGGCTATCATGGTCATCAAGCTGGCTTGTCCTTGTGTCCCACTGACTTTTAATGAATAAAACCCTCAGACGCCCCCCTTATATGGGAAAGGGTGCGTCTAGGAGGCTTTGGACTCTCCTACAACATAACCATGCGTGCGTCCAGGGACTTTTTTGCGCATATCTATGCCTGCATCTGCGAGATTTAAGGAAATTTTTAACCCCAGAATCTCGGACACTACCCAAAACTTCTCGTAACTTTCAAAATTTATCAAACACATGATGACAATGCCAAATAACCAAAGACTGACTCCAGGACTAGTCCTAACCATCCCCAACCGAGACTGACATTATGTCAAACACTTGGCATGAATGAAATCTACAGGTCTAAGATAAAAGATAGAGCATGAATGAGTGAAAAATATTATGAAACATTACAATAAGGATTGCCACCCTCTTCCTTGAACATATATTTCATCCGTTAGGTCTTACATCCGTTATTTTAACAATTACAAGTAAATACATGCAATAACCATGACATGAACCAGTCATTTAAGCATGCTTATAACCAACATAAAACCATGGAAATAACAATAAGATAACAACCATTAAATACACATTAGTAAGTACAAAGAAAGAGAACTTACCTTTCATTAAACATAGGCAATAGGCGACCAGGTTTAGGACTTCCACGTACCACCTGACCACAGACATGGCTGAACCAGATCTCTCTTTAGCCTGTCACCCTCGTGCCATAATCTAAGCATGAATGTGGGATGTCATGGATAAACCAATCCAAACCCAACCAAGGGAATCTAGAGGTTAAACCACCTCCACCCACACCATACCATGATCACACCAAAACCGATGCTCCGATCACGAAACCGAACCGAGCTTGGAATGCCTTTGGAAATCCATCACTATCATTGAGGAACTTTTTGTCTCCTTGTCTCTCAGGATTTACCACAACCCAATCCCGGGCCACTGTTGGCTCAAATTAGGATGACCCAGGTTCAATCTATATTGCACACCAACAAAACCTTAATCATTGACCATTTCGGCAACAATATGCAAGTCGGTCACAGTCTCACCCGAAGTAACTATGGGAGGATGTAGAACCAGGTCTATGCAGTCTTTAAGGACTAGGAGATGTGGTATATGTTATCTTATTATTAACACTTATAAATTACTTCACCGCATTAGATTAGTCACTTAAACATGCAATATAAAACCATAAACAATCACTGTGTTGAAGTAAAATGCAACTATAATAATTTCTACTCTATAACAGATAATAAGCAAATATACACATCAATCACACAATAATAGTAAATTAACATGGTTCACCCCAGTGTAGGGCTACGTCCACAAGAACTGTTGCTTCATATAATGAATATTTGAACAATAAATAGTTTTTGCCCTGCGCACTAAGTTGCAGGCTGTCTCCACACTCAGCTGCAAACTCTTCTCCAAGCCTTTGCACACTTAGCTGCAGAGCTTATCCTTCGCTACCAAATTACAAATCACAATAATAATTCACCCATAACTCTGATCTGTATCAAAACTGATTATTCTCATCTTGATGATTCTCTTATTATTGTTTTACCCTACATACACTATTACATTGTTTTAGCCTATATATAGACCATGGTCAAAATACGATGGACTCCTTAAAACAAGCAATTATGACCCAAAAACCATTGATCCCTTACAAAATCACGCACTTTTACAAAAGGGAGGGGCTTCAACCCACCCCGAAGCCCTTACGACACCGCGCGATATTCCTCAAAGTGTCCCCCACTGCACATTTCCACTGTGCACTCTGCCCCACAAACTGCGGAGTCTTTGCCAAAATCTAGGTCAAGTTGGGTTGCACCCAACAGGCCCCCAACACTCACATGTGACTTGTCCCGAGTCACTTAGTCGATTTGCCTCTGATTTTCGCTACAATGTTGTTGTAGCCATTTTAAAACTACTTCATAAATTTTGTGACATGCTTCTCTTCATTGCACTTCCTCCAGTAGTGCTTCTATCACTAGTCCCGTAGCCTTCTCCATCACTACCTCCTCTCTTTGACGAAGCTCTTGAAGCTTCTCATCCACTGCTTGGGACAACTGGAGAGCCTCATCCTGCCATGGTTGATTTCTCTCTCTCTGAGTCTTCTCTTCCTTCCTCTGCTCCTCTATCTTCTTCTAGATGGAATTTCCCTCATTGATCTTTGCGAGCATCTATTAGATTTGTAAGGTTTTTACAGTTGCTCGAATCTCCTCCAACTATTGTTGCTTCTGCTGAATTTCCTCTTGTAGTCTCTCCACATTTGGATCTTCCAACAATGAAGTCCAAATCTGTAAGCTCTCATCCAATGGCTTCCCATAATCTTCCATTGTTGTGGATATGTCGGCCACTGCAACTTTCAGGTCAGTCTCCCTCTGCTCTCGCACTTCCTTTGGTGTGGTTGTTTGTAGCTTCATCTATAGCTAGTTGATCTTCATCTCATATGTAAATTTCACGTCCACAATCTTATCCTTGTATCCTTTCACTATAAGGTCGAGCTTTGCGACCTTTTCCTCCACTGATTCCTCTTCTTGGACATCCATGTTCAGAGCCTTGCGACATGTTGCTTCGACCACCTCCTTCAACTTCTGTTGTTGTTGTACTTCCTAATCCATCTCCTAGATTGCTTGGTCGAGCTTCTACTGCAGAAAATATCTCTCTCTCTCTCTACCTGAATGTTAAAGTGTGAGGTGAGTTGTTCGCCTTGCTTTAGCTCATATATGATCGTTTCATGAATCTTGTGTAATATTTGAAGTGGAATTGCTGCGATGTTCATCTTCATGTGCCTCCATTGTTTGGCCTGATGTTGTACCTCGGCGGAGTCAAAATACAGGGCTCCGGCAGGTATCAACGCTATTTGCGCCCCAAGTGCAGGCTCAAATGGTCTTTCGTCTCCAAGATTCTCCTCTATTTGCACTAGTCGTTTGATCGATTGTGCCAATATCTTCAGTTCTGTAATGTGCTCCGTGACACTTGTTAGAAGTGCGGCATGGCAATCATCTATCTTGTTCCATGATTTTGTTGGTGCTTCCTGGATTTTTTCCCCAATATGGTCCAAGTCCGCATTAGTGAGGACCAATGGCGTTATGTCCCTTGTCTTGCCTTCCTTCTGCTTCTTTTTGCTTCTTGTGACAGCTTTGGCGTGTTCCTTCCTCTTCTTTGTGACAGATGGTTCTGTCTCTTTCTTTTCGGACTCTCTACTCTGCTCATCCCCTCTAAGAGGATCTTGTTGTTCTAACTCTTGCTCATCCTTATCCTTCCCACTTGCTTCCCCGAGCTGCATCGTGTCCTTCTCTGTCGGAGTGTCCTTCATCTTTATTTCCAATGCAGTGATCTACTCCTCGGGCTATTTTTGTATTTGTGTTAGGAGATCGTCTTCTGTCACTAAATATGGCAGGGGATTGCATGTCTTCGTTATGTCCCTACGAGCATCTATCCAAATTTTGTGGAAGTCAGCCTTAAAATTCGCGACAGTTCTATACTACTCATATAGGCTCGATGAAAGGCGAGGGTGTTGGTTCAACAACATGTGTAAGTTCATATCGTATAAAATGAAAAACATTTTGTTATCATGTGCTCATGCTAAATTAGTGGTATACCACAGCGAGGCATATCGTGCGACTTCAAAAACTTTCGGGGCTAGTAGACGAAACCACGAACCTTCTGGCACTGTCCATGCAAGCATCGCAATTATCAGAATTAACCACGACTCTCTCCATGCGAGCATCACAATTATCAGAATTAACCATGTTTCTCTCCATGCAATCATCGCAATTATCAGAGTTAACCATGCGTAGTGAAATTAAGTACCTTTCTCCTGAGCCTCGCAACAATTGTCCAAAAAATCTTTGCATAGATATGTGGCCCAATTGTACTAAACCCCATTAGGGTGCTGCGTAGCTAATGAAACCACTGGTGGATGGACTTCATTAGCCCGACAATTCCTCATGATTTTTCCGGCCAATATATGTGCGGCAAAGCGAACTCCTTGGTCATTGATCAAGTTGATATCACAAACTCTCTTCCCTTTATTTATTCCAAACTTCTCCTTCATATTGTCTATTATGGCTCTGTCGCAATCTTTCCCAACAAACTCCTCTACGGGGTTCAACCCTTGATAAGGCAATCTTGTGCTTCTCCATATTAACATTGGGTCGATAGGGATCCTCTTCCCCATCCACAGGAATCCATCATGTACCAACACGAACAATTGTCTCAGAGAAGTTGTGCTTCCTGGATTTTCGTTGAAGTGCGGCACATTCAACATATTCAAAAATCCTGAATGTGTCAATCCGGTTGCCCACTGTTGCGGTTCTAACCTTGTCACACCACTCTTAGGATAGTGCACTTGTTTTAAGTATTTGTCTGGTGTGAACTGTGGGTATTTCTCTTTGTCATTGAAATCATTGTCTGTGAACTTCAGTTGCGTAATATTTCCAAGGTTTTCTCCAATAAAAGGCATTGAGTTCAGTAATAAAGGAATGAAGGTGCCATATTTTTCATCCTTCGACTCTGTCACTAGTTTTGCATCTGGTTTTCTTGGTGGAATATATGGTAGGAGAGGTGACAGGAACATTGCACCATCTGTTTCCATTCGCACTTGCTCTGCTTCTTCCTCACTATCTCTCACATGTTTGTTCTCTTTCTGAGGCTCAACAGGTCTCTTTTCTTGTTTCCTCTTTGTTCTCTTCTCTCTGGTCATTTTCATTCACGAAGATCTCTGTTGCGTGTGTCCAGGTTGTAGTGCTGCTATTACGGGCATATCAGGTGATGCTTTCATGACTCTGTCTAATCCCTTCTCACTAAATAGGCGAATAACTTCTTCAAAGGCTTCCTCAGGCAACATACGACATCGAAAATTTTTGCAACTTCTCTGCAATTCGAACTCTCACGACAAAAATGTGCCAAATATAGGCGAGATGAGACTCATATAACAAATCTGAATTCCTATTCCCATCATTAGCTCAGATTTTGTTCATTAATATTCGATCAATCTGTCCTCATAAATGCATCTTTCTGCATGTTTCATCGACAACTTTCCTTTTCAACAGTCATATTTTCCCGACGAACTTCGATGCATCCTATATTGTATTGAAGCAACTTTCTACGTCGAAGCTCTCTTTGCAACGTAGTTTATAGTCCAGTTCCCACTTTCAATAGAAGGTGGCACTAAGACTTTTCTCCTCTCTTTAGAGAGAAACTATAGGGGCAGGGTTGTCTCGGTACAACTTCAACCTGTTGCCATTAACTCTTCCTTGAACCAATTTCCATTTAAATTTTCCACTTTAACTACGCCTCCATCATTAATATGCTTGATAATGTGTGGGCCTAACCAATTTATCTTGAATTTTCCTGGAAACTTTAAAAACTTACTGCTATAAAGGAGAACAAGGTCTCCTACCTGGATCTTATTCTGCTTAATATGTTTGTCACGCTAGGCCTTTTCTCTTGCTTTATGTACCTATTGATGGAATCCGACTATAAATCTATCTTCCTCCAAAGCAAGTAACTGAGGCATTCTTTCCTCTATTATGTCAAGGTCTGCCATGTCTGTAAAAGTTGCAATCCTAAAGCTAGGCAATATTTATTGCATGGGAATCACAACTTCTTGCCCATAAACTAACCTAAAGTGTGTCTAAACTTTCAACTTCTTACATGTGGTACTATAAGCCCATAACACTGCTAGAATTCAAAGGTCCCAGTCATATCTATTCACATTTCATACTTTAGTAAGTGCATTCTCAACAATCTTAATAAATGCTTCTACTATTCCATTGGCTTGAGGGTGATAAGGGGTACTCTTCTCATGATAAACTTGGAACTCCTGATTTAATGCCTCAATATTCTTATTTAGGAAGTGTGAACCTTGGTCACTCATCAAAATATTTGAACATCCAAATTTAGACAATATGTACTAAAAAATAAACTTCGCAGTAGTCTCTGCTCTGCAATCCCTTACTAGTTGTGCTTCGACCCATATTTTCAAGTAATCAGTTGTTGTAATTATGTACCTTGCACCAACCCTCTTTCCAGATGGGTTGATGGGTCCAACAAAATCAATGGCCGACTTATCAAAGGCCTGTAGTGTAACTTGTGGTACCAACGACATATCATCTCTTCTAAAAGGCTTCCCTTTTCTTTGACACACATCACATGCTCGACAATACTCCTTCGCATATTTATTTAGTGTAGGCCACCATAATCTTGCTTTCAAAATATTGTGCACAGTATCTTTTCCTGCATAGTGTCCACCAGCTATGCCCCCATGAGCCTCTGATAGAATCATCTGTCTTTCATGTCCAGGAACATATCTGCACAGTATCTCATATGGTCCCACCTTATATAATTGTCCTGCTATGAATGAAAAGTCATCTACCTTAACCAATAATTCTTTCTTTTGTTGTGTAGTATAATCTGAAGGAGCCATTCCTGTGGTCAAAAACTGAATGATATCTGCAAAACGGTCTTCTGCCACTATGATTGCAAATAAATGCGCATCAAGGAGATTATCCTCTATGCTGGTTGGTTCTTACCCTATTTCCAGTATTTACAGATGGTCAAGTCCTGCATTCAGTCTTCCTCGTTTACAAATTATTTCAAAGTCATATTCCTGGAATAACAGTAACCATCTTCAAATTTTTCCTCCTAAGACAGGCTTATTAACCAAATAATTTAGTGCATAATGGTTTGTAAACATTTTAAAATGTGACCCCAACAAATAGTGTTTGAACTTCTACAAAGCATACACCATGGCCAGCACTTCCCTTTCTGTAGCAGTGTAATTCTTTTCTTCTTTAGATAACTTTCTACTTGCAAAACGTATAGGATGATCAATCTCTCTTGCACTAGGTTGTGCGAGTACCACTCCCAAAGATATACAAGAGGCATCCACATAGAGATGGAATTCCTTATTCCAATAAGGGAACACTAGTATATGTGCAACTACCATTTTTTCTTTCAATATCTGAAGGCTCTTCTGACATTCTTCATTCCCCTCAAAAGTTACATCCTTCTTCAACAATTTCTCCATAGGAACAATGATTTGAGCATACCCCTTGATGAACTTCCTGTAATACCCCGTATGTCCCAATGCAATGCGAAGATGTCTTACTGTCTTGGGTGGAGGCAAGTTCATAATGATACCAATCTCAGCAGGGTCCACCATTAGTCCTTTCTTACAGATAATATGTCCAAACAATATGCCGAAAGGTACACAAAATATGCACTTCTTCAGGTTCAAAGAGATCTGATATTGTCTACCTGTGTCGAGCATAAGTCTTAAATTTCACATGTTTGCTCAGCAATCCAAATACTCTCCAACCATCAAAATATACCTTTAAAAACTTGTGGATGTATTCCTTAAAAGCTGCGACCATCGCCCTAGAAAATATATTAAGGGAATTTTTTAATCCAAAATGCATTATTGTGTATTGATATGAGTCCCATTATGTAGCAAATGTGGTCTTATGTCGATCTTCAGGTGGAATCGTAATCTGATGGTAACCTGAGAATCTGTCTGTAAATGAGTAAGCTTCCTAACCTCATACATTATCTAACACTTCATCTATGAAAGGGGTAGGGAAGGGATCATGTAAACATGCATCATTCAACTTTCTCAGATCAACACAGATTCTAATTTCTCCTTGAGTCTTCTTCTCTTTCACCACCATAGGAATCACCCATTCTATTTTTTCTATAGGTTCAATAATTCCTGCTGTTATCATCTTATCAGGCTCTACTTTCACTTTCTCCTTATACTTCAGTTTTAGCCTGTAAGGTCTTTGTTTTACCAGCTTCACATAAGGCTTAAGAGGAATCTTCATGACTCCTATATCTCCTATTATATCCTTCATATCTGTAAACCTTGTGGGTAACAGTTCTTGATATTCATGAAGTAAATCTATAACTTTACTGACTGTCTCCTCATCCCAGTAGTCTCCTATTGTTGCAAACTTAGGTTCCTTCTCTAATTCTATATTTCCTTCTTGGTCTTCAGTGGCTTTGTTATCTCTGGTATCTCTACCTTAGGTCTAGTGACTTCGCGGTATCCTTCTAACTCTGCTATGCCAATTTTGCGAGGATATTCTTCTTCATCTGTAGTAAGGATATAGCACTCCAGTGCATTTTTTATCTGCGCAACCCAATGAGGTTGCTACCATGTCAATGGGTTACATTCTCAAAGATCCTTTTCTCGACTATTTGAAGGACCAAATCTATGCATGGGAAATTGTCCTCAAATCTGAATGTTAATATGAAGCCATCAACCATGTCTGCCCAGTACACGGTACCACGTCAAAGCTCTATTTCTAGGTACCAGTTCTTAGGGATTGTCTCTAATGTATGAATGAATCCATGTACCCATTCTTGCTGTGGAATATCCTTCCATGTTGTAGTGCACAACTGGCTATGCTTCCTAGGATTAGTTTCACCATCATGTTTTATATTCATCTCTGTATCTATCTATCCAAACCTTATCCACATTAGTCTTCGACATTCCTGCCAACCTCTTATATTCTTCTTGTGTACATTCCACCATATAGCCTGGGTATCTTTCAGGGCTATATCCAAGGTTGACAAGCTTCGATTTTTTGGAACTTGTTCTTCATAATCGTTAAGAAAAGTATTTACCTCGCCTAATGCATCATAAGAAGGAAGGTTACATACCTCAGATATCATACAATGAACTGATTTGGTGATTCTCGCAGAATGCTTTGTAGATACTTCATCCATCCTATTCTTCCAGTTCTCCAACTCTTCTTCTGAGTTTGAGGTACAAGAATTAACACAATCATGTTCCTTCATTTTCATTTCATAGATATTGTCTATGTCAGCTGCACAATATTATTCTTTGATTGGTTATATGTATCTTACTCCTGATGGATCCAAAGGAACAATTACTCTCATATCGTTTCCTTCAAATATTATTTGTCTCTTATTCAGATTAATTATGGCCATACTGTCAAATGCCTAGTCAAGTCCAAGCAATGCAGGATAAGGGTTACTTTCATTGACGTTCTATATTACTTCAAAATCAGTAGTAGTGTGAACTCCTTTAATATCCACTGTGACACATGGTAGTCTTCCCATTGGGAAGACCTTTTGTTGATTTTCCATCCTTAACTGAATAGGTGACCACTGTAACTTCAACTTACCCATTAAATCTCATGTATGCTTCATTGAGAAATTAGCATCAGATCCCAAATCTAGAATAATTTGATCCATATCATACTCTCATATCGACGCATTAAGCCTTATATCTCTTCCGGTTCTTTTATGTCGATGCAAATTATTGACTGTGCACATCTCACTTCGTGGTGTTGCTTTAGATGCATAGGAATCTATTAAATCCTGGAGCCCTTCTACAGCATTTTGATCTCTTAACAATATCATACAAGTCTGTCGAAAAGAATCTAAAATACCTACTTGATTTGTTGAATCCTAGTCTTGTGTTGGAGCTCGATCCTATGTCGAAGCTCAGTTTTGTATCGAAGTTGATGAAACATCGCAGTTACTTTCTTGATCGGCTTTGGTTGTGCACTAGAGATTGAAGCTCCAGCATCCATAAAACTTCACTTTGCTTCCACAAATACTTATTTTTCTTTCTAAATATCAAAAACATGAACTTTCTCAGTGGTCTTTCTCACCCATGCATGTTCAAATTCTTTCTTTTAATTCATTTTATCACTACCGGTCATAGCTCCACTTCTAGTGACAATACTAACTCGAGGTTTGTTGGTCCTCATTTTAGTAGTGATCATTTGAATATTCTGTGTGGGATGTTAATTCTTCTTTTCTTGCATCTTCACCATAAGTACAGGACATTATTCAATTACATGGTCAAAGGATTTACACTACTTACTTGTCATTGTGCAGTTCAACAGTCTCTTGCAAAATGGCATGGTTGGCCGCAGTTATAGCAAATGATCTGTCCGCGTCCTCGACGAACTCCAACACCTCAACCTCTTCCTTGGTAACCTCCTCGACCACTGCAATGTCCATTTTCCTCATGTTTGTACTCTTTTACTTGAATTCTATAAGCGTCAACACTGCACTCCATCATTCGGTCGTAAGCCTGAAAATTATTCTCATCATGTCCTATTGATTTACAAGATTTGCAATATAGATTACTTGGAGCCAATACATATTTATGTAACAAGTAACAATATTTTGCACGATGTTGTCCTCTAGTATTACATATTTCGCACCATAGGTTGGATCCTACATTCAAGGGATTTGGTGCCCCACCAGCCATGTAATCCCTAAAGATACAACACTGTTCTTTAGAATAGCCCTCCAATCTGCACTTCGTACACCATACTTCTTCTCTAAATTCTTTGCTTTTCTTGATGTCTTGTATATGTAGGATCAGGTTTGCCAATTGATTATGAATCTGTTGCATGCCTATATTAGTAACTCCTATAGGCGAAGCTTCCAATTTCATCGCAATCTGTAGAGCTTCGACTTGAATTTCTATCTTTTATTGCATCAATGGAAATTGATATGTGGTAGCAACGCAGCTATAAAGCATTCTTAATGTTGTTGCGGAGCTATGTTAAAGCTTAAATGATCTAATAACACCTTAAATCTTTGATCAAACTCCCAAACATACTTAATAGGTTTCTGTTTGATTTCTTTCAACTCGGTGATACACTGCGACTCAGAATTCGACTTCTTAAACTCTCTTATTGGTGTTGTTGTTAATATTAGAAAATGTATTGTTCTAATTATTTGAATACTTCATATACCATGTCAATTCTCTATCTCGTAGCGTCATAACGAGTTGCGCTTTATTTATATTCTCATCGTTGATCTGCTTATTTTTCCATATAAATTCACATAAAAACCAAAATAGTTTCGGATCCTCCAATCCAGTTCCTTTGAAAATGGGTAGCTTAATATCCTCAACCATACTTCTTCTTGGAGGGGGATGGGGAGGGGGTAAGGGGAGCAGGAAATCCAAGAACGCCCTGGCTATTACTAGATTCTATCTTATGTGAATTCTCAGGATGGGAGGGAGAATACCGTGAAGTTACCTGGGGGTTATCAGGGTAGGTTTATTCTCTTTCACTTTCAAATCCACTCAAAAGGGGACTATAATTAGTCTCTATAAAGGTATTTGGGTCTTGTCCACGAGATCTATTTTTGGTATCTACTCTATATCTATTTCCACTTTGTGTTGCTCTGATCTCTTGCTCATCTTCTAAACATATGTAATCTAGCAATCTGATTTCATCTATAAAATTCCCTTTTCACACAGAAGCATCTTAATCCAAAGTTTCAAAGATTTTAAATACTTACCTCACGGTCCTTTGAAGAATCATCGTTACACTTCGCTGTAGGACACGGTTGAGTCTAAAATGAACTTAGTAATGAATCCTCCCAATATGTTATCAACCAAGAAATTGACAACCCTTGAAATCCTATTTTTAATGCTCTTGAGTCATTGTATCAGTCTAGAAGTCCACACTGTAGGTTCTCCACCCTTAAAATAGTTTTTTCCTTTTTCTTTCGGTCAACCTCAATATCCACTCGAAAATCTCAATAGGAAAAGAATTGAAGAAAAACTCATATTGATCTGTAAAAATATACTTATGTAACCATGCTTTGGATGTTAGACGAGGGTTTATGTTTTCTTGATTTGCAAATTCTCACAATTTCAGGTCTATCCAATCACGAATCTCCTTCTTCGATGGGTACCACATCTGTAAGGATTCTTGACACCACATATCTCCAGCATGGTATGATATTGTCCACTTTGGGCCTAAGCCCTCATGGCTTTGCTTATGGGCTTTTACCCCAAAAGGCCTCATACCAATGGAGATATTTGTCCATCCTTATATACCCATGATCCTCCCCACTTCTAGTCAATGTGGGACTTTGGTCGTATACCCAACAATCCTCCCCTCGAACAAAGGACCATCGAGCCTCCCCTCAAACGATTATCCATCCGTCCACTCTTTACCAACCAGGATTCTCCGCTCCAATGCGTTGGAAGCACACGCCTTACATGGAGCACCACCTGCCTCGAGAGCTTGCTCTATCCCAGGTCAACTCCTCTTCACCGTGTTGGGACCAGGACACGTCCATGAAGAATCCGGAGCATACCGCCTGTGTAACCGAGCTCATCCATGGATCCCATCGTGATATTACCGGGGCCCACCACCTTCGTTTGGCATTCGAGGATTCATCCACTTCGCTAACTTCGGGGCATGGCTCTGATACCACTTGTAAGGATTCTTGACACCACATATCTCCAGAATGGTATGATATTGTCCACTTTGGGCCTAAGCCCTCATGGATTTGCTTATGGGCTTTTGCCCCAAAAGGCCTCATACCAATGGAGATATTTGTCCATCCTTATATACCCATGATCCTCCCCACTTCTAGTCAATGTGGGACTTTGGTCGTGTACCCAACAACATCCACATGTCCCTCAAAAAGACCCTGGTCCCAACAACAAAACCATTTTTTAGCTCAATTTGGGCTAACCAGGGTTCAATATTTACTGTTCACCAACAAAACCCTTGATCACTGGTCATTTCGGCAATGACCTGCAAGTATATCGCAATCTCACCCAAAGTGAATATGGGAGGATGCAAAACTTAAACATGCCATATAGAACCATAAAACATCACTGTGTTAAAGTAAAATGAAACTGTAATAATTGCTACGTTACATCATATAATAAACAAATATACACATCAATCACACAATAACACTGAATTATCGTGGTTCACCCTAGTGGAGGGCTACGTCCATAAGAACTATTGCTTAATATAATGAATGTTTGAACAACAACTAGTTCTTGGCCTGCGCACAAAGTTGCAGGTTGTATGCGCACTCAACTGCTTACTCTTCTCTAGGCCTCTACACACTCAGCTGCAGAGCATCTCCTTTGCTACCAAATTATAGATCACAATACTAATTCACCCATAGCTCTGATCTAGATAAAAAATGGTTATTCTCATCTTGATGATTTTGTTCTTATTATTTTACCCTATATATACTATTACATTGTAGGGTTACATCATCAAAATATCATGGTCCAAATACCATGGACTCCTTAAAACAAGCAATTATGGCCCCAAAACCATTGATCCATTAAAAAATTGCACGCTTTTACAAAAAGGAGGGGCTTCGACCCACCCCGAAGCCCTTACGACACCGCGTGGTATTCCTCAAAATGTGCTCTGCTGCACACTCCATTGTGCACTATGCCTCACAAACTGCGAAGCCTTTTCCAAAATCTAGGCCAAGTTGGGTTGCACCCAAAAATCACTGGGCCCTAAAACGAGACACCACCCTTAGGCTTTACCATGTATCCCGCCAAAACTAGTAAATGGATTCCTAGGTCTTTGGGATTTTTCCTTGAGACCACCTCCGCCCCTGATTCTGAAATCCATCCGGCAATTCCAAAGCTCAAAACCGAGATCAAAATCCCAACACACCATGGCATCCATAAAAAGGCAAGGCAAGGCTGAAATCCATTGTTAAAACTCGGCAAAACCATGCCACCGAAATCAAGAGAACCAAATACCAACATGCATAAGACAAGCATGTCTAAACCAGCTACGAAATCACACATTCAATATGTTACCTGCAAGTATTCCTGCTGAAGCTGCTAGATCCTGCTCTTCCTTTCTTGATCTTTGCTTTCCTTTCCCTTGCTTGTCCTTCCTTTGCTTGCTTTCCTCCTTCTTGGCTTAATGTTGAATTACTACAAGAAAACTCTAAGTATTTAAGAGTAGGAGAGAGAGAGATAATAATGAGAAAGTGTTGAGATTCGACATGAAGATCCTAGTGAAAATGTAGCACCTACACTAGTATGGAGCCTCAGGCTATTTTTAGGTGTATGCCTATTTATAGATGTATGTGTAAATTCTATTTATATATTGCATGTCTATTTATAGATGCATGTCTACTATTATTATCCCTTAATATTAGTTGGACAATAAACTATATTCTATTCTCAATGAGCACTTGGAAATAGTTAACTGAATTGGCAAATCAATTATCTAAAGGAATTTCGAGTTAAGTGGTTTGGTGGTGGGACATGCAGGTTGACTTAGTTGTAACTGAGTGATTCGAAGTTGTAACAGAGTTGGAAGTGCAGTTATGCAAGTTGAAAAGTAGTTTAACTAAGTTAAGTGAGTTAAACTCAGTTGTGTTAACCGAAGATACACTAGTGAGAGATCAAGTGAATTAATTATTAATTAATTCACAATCAGTGGTCTCGCATGCAACTCAACATTTACTATTATTAATTGCATGCATGTCAAATCTAGTGGAGACCCAGTTGAGTTCTAGGTGAAAGGGAAGTAAACTATCAGTTGTGACATTATCCGGTTGCACACATGCAACCACACACATTGGATGTGCCCATGAGGATTGCGTAGTCAAGGCAAGCAAGATTGCACTCATTCAGGGATTGCTATCAGCTGGGATTGCGCAGTGGAGGCAAGCTGTCTGGATATAGTAAATTGTCTAAGGAACTTGCCAATTTCTGCATGACAATGTGAGACAGTTAGCTCATGTACTGAGAGCTCTTGGATTAGAGATTTCTATGTAATTGTTTCATGATCCATGATATAATACATAATAGAAGATAGTTGGGTTTTTAGCTATAAGCTTTCCCCGGTAAATAATCTATGTTATGTGTGATTGATATTTCTTCATGATATTGTAATTGGCGATTGTGTTTAAAATTCCACAGAGATTTGTAGAAGTGATTCTATATTTAACAGTATCATATTGTTATATCAGGATAATCTAGGACATACATGTATTTGGTATCATTTATACATGGTATCGAAGCTCATGAAATTGTAGTAGTGAAGCAGGAGCTGAGTTTGTTGGTGGAAAGAATTTGAATTTGCAGAAAGACTTTCTTGGTGCTACAGTTGATTCAAGATCGAATGGATTTCAATGGCTTGAGGTTAGAGTATGCACTTGAGGGAAAATCAAACTACATTGCTTGGAAGGACAGGATGGAGGTAGCACTCAAATAAAATGGCTTGAAGGAATTCATTTACAATGATGTTCTTAAGCCTGGTTTTTCAGATGCTTCCAATCTTGATGCATGACAAAAGAAAGTGGCAAAGGCGAGAAGTATCCTGTTGGAGGGAGTACGATACCACATTGTCTCAAGCCTCCATGGGAAAGCCACACCATATGCTATGTGGAAGGCGTTGACAAATATATTCCAAAGCAGCAACGACCATAGGAAATTAGCGCTCAAAGATAAAATCAGGAAGATCAAGATGGAAAAGGGCGACAACATTCCAAAGTATCTACGAAGTTTTTCCAATGTCGGGATGAACTGGGGAGTGTGGGAATAACTATTTATGATGATGATTTGGTGAGCTTGGCTCTCTTTGGACTTCCTAAGAGTTGCCACAGTTATGAAGACTTTGTCAACGAACGGGAAATATTGTTCGATTGGGAACGATTGTGGTCGGATTTGGTGCAGCAGGAGTTTAGGCCGAACACCAGAGATGGCTCTTCATCAAAGCATGATGATGAAGAGGATTGTGCTTTGGCTACCAAGGTGAATAAGGGGAAGGGGAAGAAATTCCATTCTAAATTTGAGTCTAAAGGCAAGAAGCTGGATATGTCCAAGGTGAAGTGTTTTTCACTGTTACGAACATGGGCCTCTTGCTACTAACTATCCAAAAAAGGAGAAGAAGAATAAGGCCGATGGAGCTGCAGCTGGTGAGGCCCTTGCCTCACAATTTGAGCTTGACTTCTCTTTGATCACATGTATGGTGTCAAGTGCATTGGGATTGGTGTGGTATTTGGATAGTGGCGCTTCCTTTCACATGACAAGATATCAGGAACATTTCAGTGACTTGGAGGAGAAAGACCTCTAGATGCATATATAGATGGGTGACGATGGACGGTACAGTGCTTCCGGGATTGGTACCATTACCTTTTAGAGGGTGTAATATTCCAAATCTGGAATGGCTAGCAATCCATGGCTGGAAAATGCATTTTCCAGAAATGGAGGCAGTAGGATTTGAAACTAGGACCTGGATGCCTTAAAACAATGTGTCTAAGTGCTAAATCCAAGAGGAGGCTCCAAAGAATCCTTCTAGAGTGGTTAAATAGATCTACTACTAGATGTCCTCAGAAAATGCCCGATGAGGGACTGCAACAAATGTAATCACATGTAGAGGAATGACAGCGTTATTCTATAGCTCTGAGCACATGAAGAGAAGTATAGCCAAAAAATATATGATATAGCAGCAAATGTATACAATGTGTGGAGGAATCAATCACTCCAGCTAGGCAATGGAAGCCTCAATGTGACATAAACAGGAAAATGCAAGAGCATTGCTACACATGAAAAGCCTTGGCTAAAATAACGCAGTTTATAGGAGTTACTGCATAATACAAAATGAGAATAGAATGATATGACAATATCAGCTAAAAGAAATGACGGGGAGCAAGCTCTCAACCCCCAAAAACACTAATACAACAAAATACACAATCCTTGGAAGGATTGGCTACAATATACATCAAAATGGCAAATCTGCAAAAAAGCCGGAGTTGCTGAGCAGCAGCTGCAACTCAATACTAGAAATACATGGAGATGGCTGAAGATGATGCTCAAACTGAAACAAACCTCCTCCAATGGATCTCTCAATGCAAGGCTGATCCCGGCACTGAAGATCTTGCCCTCCAAGAAGCTGGCGCAACCTCTTACTGCAAGTGTGCACTAAAATAACGCAGTCTAGAGGATGGACTGCGCTGTCTATGATGGGAGAAGCTGGCCTTGATGCCAAGATGTGAAAATTAGCTCTGAAATCCCTTTCACTAACCTCCCGGAGCAAGATAAACTCCCTCCTCTGAAAGATAAGCCAAAGAGAAGTGTTGTGGAACCCTCTACTACAATGCCCCAACAACACAGCGTTATACTTGAGCATAATTAACGCAGTATCTGAAGAATGGCTTTGGCCTTGAGCCAAGATGTGGAGAAGATGAAGTGCAATCCTCCAAGAGGCTTCTCAAGAAGGAGAGGAAATCCTAAACAGGAATCCCTTGTGCTAAGCAGCACTGCAACTCTGCTGAACAGCCGGAGTGTGCAATTTGTCTGAATACACAAATAATCAAATGATCCCAGATATCTCTCTATGGCTACCTCCTCCTCTTCTTATATAAGTGAATGCCTCTTTGCCATGGACCCCACACATTAGGGTTTCATCCACAAGGAATCTTTCTCCCTCCAAAACTGCGTTGTCTTCTCATGCAAGCTACACCTCTTTAGGCAGCGTTGTTGACTTGGTCAAACTTGACCTTGTCCTCATGCATTTGCCCCTTTTCACACTGGAAGGTGCAAATAAAGCTACTCCATGGATCCTTTTCACACTATGAAGGATCTTATTCCTACTTATGGGCCTTTTACCCATTTTATTCACCGCCTAGATGAAATAAGCAAAAATTAATGTTGCAATTTTCTTCATGAAAATTTTGGAACATTACAGAGGGATTTAGGTAAACCATTTCAATTGAAAGATGTTATGCATGTTCCAGGTCTGAAGAAAAAATTGATCTCACTCGCAATGTTGGAGGACAGAGGCTATGACGTTGTTTTTAGCAATGGAAAAGCTTTCTTCCGACATAAAACAACGAGTCAAGCCAAGAGGATATGGATTAGAGTTAAGAATCTCTACAAGTTCGAGGTAGATGGTTGTGTTGCCATGATGGGCAAGGCATAAAAGGTGGTGAGACGGGATGAGGGCAAATTATGGCACAAGCAATTGGGCCATCTTCATCATGGAGCCTTGAAAGTCATGCAACAAATATCTACTGGACTTCCAATGGGAACACTTGCTCAGTTAGATCAGTGCAAGGTTTGCACCACGGGGAAGTATGTAAAGTCCACCTTTCATGAGAAGGAGAACCGTGCTTCGGGGATCCTTGAGAGAATTCACACAGACGTGTGTGGATTGTTCTTGGTTGCTTCTGTAGCAAAACATAAGTACTATGTTATTTTTGTTGATGAATTTTTTCGTAAATGCTAGATCTTCTTCATGCAAAAGAAGGATCAAACATTCTCAAAGTTATGTGAGTTTGAGGCATTGGTGGAGAAAGAGTCGGGGAAGAAAGTGAAGGCTCTTGGGATTGATAATGGTGGAGAATACATCTCTAAAGAATTCAAGAACTTATGCAGAAAAGAAGGAATTTGAAGAGAACTCATAGCGCCTCATAACCCACAAAAAAATGGGGTTGCAGAGAGGAAGAACATAATGATCGTGGGTGCAACACGAGTGATGTTGCATGATCAGGGCCTACCAATGCATCTGTGGGTGGAAGCATGCAACACTGTGGTTTATGTGCAAAACAATTGTCCTCATAGAGTACTTGGCATGAGTACACACGAAGAATCTTTCACTGGTAAGAAATCAGATGTTTCATACTTGATTTTTGGCTCATACGTTTATGTGCATGTGACCAAGGAACCCAGGAAGAAGCTAGAACCGACTGCTGAAGTTGGGATTTTTGTGGGGTACATAGAAGCACCCCATAATTATCGTGTGTATTTTCTAAACAATAGAATGACTGTTGTGAAACGGGATATAAAATTCGATGAGGGGAAAGCCATGCGGTTGTCGCTTGAGAGGGAGCTGGAATTGCATGTGGAGGAGGAACTGCTGGTTCCCAAAGATGAGTCTCTAGATGTGGATCAGTGACAAGATAAGGTTCATGGAGTGGAGGAGTCCACTCACGCAGAGCCAACCATCAGAATTGGGAGAAGACGTACCACGGAAGCTATTAAAATGAGACTTAATGTTGCATAGAATGTAGGAGTCCCTACTTCACTACGCAAATAAAGACAGTCTCCTAACCGATTTACTGGATACATGGCTCTCATGAGCAAATGTATTGTGACTGAACCATCTTCCTTTCAGGAAGTAGTGCAGGAGCCCACATGGGTAGATTGAATGGTGGAGGAGTATAACTCCATTGTCAAAAGGAGTGCTTGGGAAATTGTTCCAAGGACGGTTGATAAATCAGTGGTAGGTTCAAGATGGATCTACAAGGTAAAGCAAGCTAATGATGGGAATGTGGAGAAATACAAGGCCGAATTTGTGGCCCGGGGCTTCTCACAGATCGAGGGGATAGATTATGAAGAGACCTTTGCACCTGTAGCAAGGTATTCTTCCATAAGGACCATCCTTGCTCTCTCAACGCAGATGGGTTGGCACATTCATCAGATGGATGTGATAACTGCGTTTCTCAATGGGATCATTGAGGAAGAGGTGTACATAGAGCATACTGAAGGTTTCGAGATATTCAACAGTGAGTCACATGTGTGCCGACACAAAAGAGCATTGTATGGGCTAAAGCATGCACCCCGTGCTTGGTACACTCAGATAGACAGTTATTTCACTAGACTAGGCTTCACTAAAAGTGAAGTAGATGCAAACCTATACCAAATTGTGGTTGAGGGTAAGATTTTAATAATTTTTCTTTATGTTGATGATTTAATATTGATTGGTGACGAGCAGCTAGTACACTCATGCAAGGAGGATCTTGCAAAGGAGTTCGAGATGAAGGGTATGGGCCTCCTTCATTATTTCCTTGGATTGGAAATATGGCAGCGAGATGGTGAACTTTTTGTGTCTCAAGGAAAGTATGCAAGGGAGATACTAGGTAAGTTTCACATGGAGGGATACAAACCAATGGATACTCCTCTTCCTGAAAACTGGAGGAAAGGGGATGCTACTTCTGGAGAGGTAGTGGATGCTACTGTTTATCGACAGTTACTGGGTTCGCTAATGTATCTAGTGAACACGAGACCGGACATTTGCTATGCGGTTAACCAGCTGATTCAAGCTATGGTTAAGCCTACCAAGCTCTTTTGGAAGGCAGGCAAGCATGTCTTGAGATACCTAGGGGGCACATCATAGTATGGTTTATGGTACAGACATACGGATGGAGTGAAGTTGCATGGATTCACGGATGCAGATTGGGCTGGAAGTCCAACGAATAGAAAGAGCACATCATGGGGGATCTTTAGTATCGGGTCTACAAGTATTTCTTGGTAGAACAGGAAGCAGAAATCCGTGGCACTTAGTTCAGCAGAAGCAGAATACATGGCAGTGAGTGAAGCTGCACATAAGGCTATCTGGATGAGAAAGATCTTGGTTGGTTTGTTTGGTTCTCATTTGGATCCAACAGTGATTCATTGTGATAATCAGAGTTGCATTAAAATCTCAATTAATCCTGTGTTTCATGATAGATATAAGCATATAGATATCCGGTACCATCATCTTAGAGATTGTGTGCAGAGGAGAATCATGTTGCTTTAGTACATTCCCATGGAAGATCATGATGCAGATATTTTGACGAAGGTGCTCACCAAGATCAAATTCGAATACCATAGAGACAGGATCGGGCTGAAGGATAATCCCTTTCTTGTTGAGAGGGTGTGTTGAGATTCAATAAGAAGATCTTAGTGAAAATGAAGCACCTACACTAGGATGGAGCCTCAAGCTATTTTTAGGTGTATGTCTATTTATAAATGTATGTGAAAATTCTATTTATAGATTGCATGTCTATTTCTAGATGCATGTCTACTATTATTATCCCTTAATATTATTTGTACAATAAACTATATTCTATTCTAAATGAGCACTTGGAAATACTTAAATGAAGTGGCAAATCAGTTAGGTAAAAGAATTTTGAGTTAAGTGGTTGGTTGGTGGGAAATGCAGGTTGACCTAGTTGTAACTGAGTGATTCGAAGTTGTAACAAAGTCGGAAGTGCAGCTATGCAAGTCGTAAAGTAGTTTAACTCAATTAAGTGAGTTAAACTCAGTTGTGCTAGTTGTAACTGAAGATCCACTAGTGAGATACCAAGTGAATTAGTTATTAATTAATTCACAATAAGTGGTCTCACATGCAAGTGAAGATTTACTATTATTAATTGTATGCATCTCATATCTAATGGACACCCAGTTGATTTCTAGGTGAAAGGGAAGTAAACTATCAGTTGTGACATTATCCGGTTGCACACATGCAACCATACACACATTGGATGTGCCCATGAGGATTGCATAGTCAAGGCAAGCAAGATCGCACTCATTCAGGGATTGCTCTCAACTGGGATTGCACAGTGGAGGCAGGCTATCTAAAGATAGTAAATTGGCTAAGGAACTTACCAATTTTTGTATGACAGTGTGAGACAGTTAGCTCGTGTACTGAGAGCTCTTGGATTAGAGCTTTGTATGTAATTGTTTCATGATCGATGATATAATACGTAATATAAGATAGTGGGGTTTTTAACTATAAGCTTTCCCCGGTAAATAATCTGTGTTATGTGTGATTGATCTTTCTTCATGATATTGTAATTGGCGATTGTGTTTTAAATTCCGCAAAGATTTGTAGGAATGATTATGTATTTAACAGTAACATATTGTTAGATTAGGAGAATCTAGGACACACATGTATTTTGTATAATTTCTACAGAGAGCTCAGAAATTGAACTAACAAAAAGTACCAGCGGATCCTTAGAAGCTTTTTTATCAATTAGGCCTCTGTTTTCTTCATTTTCCATTATTTTCCTCGAATTTCCTCCTCACATGCAACTTGTGACCTTCCACCTTCCTTTTCTCCTATTTTCCTTTATTTTCATAAATAAATGTGCCAAAAATACTTTTGCCTCTTTAATGCCTTAGTCATTGCCTTTTCCAATTTTCCTTACCCATAAACATATCCGGTGATGCACATTGGGATATCTTTGCCCAATATTCAGCTTGGAAAAAGTGTCCCTTAATCGTGGTGTTACTTTTTCCTTTATTAACTTTTATTACATGAAATTTTACCCCAGGTCTGTTACAAAACCCTCCTCCTCGGGAAACACCATCCCCAGTGTCAAACCTCACCTACACCTCATTGTTGAAAAGCAAACATACTGCTCATGGAGCTTTACAACTTAGATAGATGCAATATTTACAATGAATAACCTACTTGAAAGTAAAAACCATGATAACATGACCTTATAATATACATACCACTTATTGGAGCTTTATAACTTACCTCATGGCAATATCTACATCCATATACATAATTACATATGCCAAATCACCAAAACATATGCCAAATATCAAACCAAAGCTTCTTTTCCTCGACAAGAAAACAATGAAGGATACATAGTCCGCATCTGATTAACCATCTCCCATGTAGCTTTTGGTGAGCCCTGGTATTGCACCAAGAATGTTGCAACTCCCAGAGGTTGCCCTACTTTACTTTATCAACCCGAGGTTCGTACAAACTTGGAGGTGACAGTGCTATATACATAACAGATACATTCTACTCATGTCATCCTCTTATGAGCTCTACAAAAGGGTGTTATTTTTAGGGTTTCTGGATGAAGTCAGTCACATTTCTGAATTTAGACCTAAGGATACAAATGATTCAAATCCATTACTCTATCAGCAAGAAAAGAACTATTCTACAGCAAGAAATTACATCTAGCTACTCTGCAATGAAAGAAATCTACACATTAAGTTATTGTTAAGTCTGAACTTTACCCATTTTTTACAACTATCCTAGGCCTCCCTCCCCCTATTTTTGAACCCTTTTTTCTCTTTAATTATACCTAGTTCAGCTATGTTATCTAGTTTTGGCTAAAAAGGGTACCATGATCCTAAGGTATGTTAAATTATCATAAGAAGTTTCATTTGATCTAAATTCGAGTATTCTTTGATCTAGTTGTGTCTTTATTGCATTACTGCTCTAACTAGTCTAGAACTTGTGCGCAGATTTGCTAGATTCGAACAGTTCCGCAAACTTTGCAGACAAATGATATCGCTGAGATTCCTACAGACGTTTCAGATTTCCTGCAAATATGTTGATTTCCTGCAACCGTCTTGATTTCTTGTAGCAATATTGATGCTTGACCATGTTCCACTCATCTCCATATCGAGTAAAGACATGGGTTTTGAAGGGAATTTGTTGCATATGGAAGTTGTCCTATTCATTGTTCTGAATCCTCTTTTGCAACCACCCAAACCTCCAGATATTCTCTCGTGCCCACGTGGAGAAACAACTTAACTCGCACAATGAAAATCGTCTAATCCATGCTTCCAGTCATGGATTAGACACAACAGAAGTTTACTTTGTCGATTTGTATCCGTATCATTGGCTGTAGGCTTAGAACGTGATCTACTTTGTTCAATCCAAATATGGGATTTGAGAAATGTATAAATATGATGTATTTCGCTTTGTAAAGTAGGTTGGGTTGGGATTGTTGTTGATGGCAAGATATCAGACTGTACTTGACTGTAATTTCTAGATTAATAAAATATTCTATGTTCTGTTTACCTTTCTGAGTAGCTTCTTCGAATTTTGAAGGAGTTGCGAGTGAGGGATGGCCCCCTTCGCTCACAACTCCCGCGGGATAGTGTGTGTTTTATTTATGTTTCATTTATGCATTAAAAAATCCTGTACACAACTAGTGCTTTCTTTCTGCATTTTCTGCAGCAAACTGTTAATTGGTTAAGTGATTTAATTCTTTATGATAATGAGTTATTTTAATTCGATCAATGTTTGGATTCACGCTCTTTTAAGTTGGATTATTGATTGTGGTTGATCTTTTATCTTTTCCTGCATCAATATCATCAAACCCAAGTGTGGTAGAGGGATGTTATAAGCCTCTCCATAGCCATTTATGCTAAATTATTGATACAGGAAAGAAGCATGAGTTGTTGATTGTTGTTTGATCTTTATCTTTTCATGGTCAATATCAGTGATCATAAGTGTTGTAGAGGGATGATATATGCCACTCCATAGCCATTGCTGCCAAGTCTTGAGATAGGAAAGAAGCATTAGTTGATGTGTGTATAATTTATTAACACTTGAAGTAATTAGCCTCCATATACTTTGCATTGCATCTCATCAGTTTACCTTCCTGGGTTGACAATTTATGATTGGAAATTTATAAGCATATAATTTGACTCAACATTTTGGTGTTGTTTCTGGGGAGGTGCTAAGGGATGGTATTGAAAGTGTTTTAGTTTGATTTTATTGATTTTTTTTTTAGGACTAGGGGAGTCAAAGTGCAAAGACGAAGGGTAAAGCCCACGCACCCACAAAGGTCAGACACTCGCCAAAGCCGTGTCCTAATTGTTTGGTAAGTTTTTTTTAATTTTGTTTGAATACTAGATGAATAGGGTCCAATATTTTCTATATTTTTCATGGTGGTGTGAGCACCACTTCATTTACTAATACACTGGAAAGGAAAAGGAAGTCTGCAAGAAACAAGGCAGTAAAGGAAGAAGAATCCAAACAAGAGGTCTGCAGTCTGGAGCAGATTGACACTTCCATAGAAGAACACTCTATTGGAGAATCTTCTATTGCTACCCATATAGAATCTCCCCTTTCAAGGAGGACAACATCTCTGCTCAGTGGTCATCCTGAAGAAGAGTTCCTTGTGAACCCTGTTAAAGAACCGAAGTTCCATATCATTGACTCTGAGGAATCTATATTATTCAAAGGTCCCACGCTTTCTTCGACTGATATGATTCATGAAGAAGGTACTGGTATACCAATGGAGGCTTTGATGAGAAAGAGGAGAAAATGGTCACATTTTAATTCCCTATTAAGGAGACTAGTGGAACTACTCAGATGAAAAATATCCCTCCTTCGACCTTGCCTAATTTTCGTGGTACTTCTAGTGAGGATCCAGATGCCTTCCTATTCGAATTTGGTGTGTTGTGTTGAAGCTATGGCTATTATTCCAATGCTTAGAAGTTGAATTTATTTCCTGCTACACTAAAGGATGTAGCTCTCGGGTGGTTTATGGGGTTGGGGTCAAACTCCATTGCAACTTGGGATGAAATGATGAAGGTATTCCTGAGAAAGTACCAAGACTACTGTAAGACGAGAGACCTCAAAGGAGAGATTTTTGGGGTGACTCGGAAGGAAGGGGAGAGCCTTGAAGATTTGGTAGAAAGATTCCAATACAATTTGCAGAGATCTAATATGAATCAATTGGATAAAGAGACCAAGAGAACCATTTTGCTTAAGGCAATCAGACCATAATATCTGGAGGTCTTAAATCTAATGGGAGCAGGTGATGTATCGAAGCTGAGTTATGATGATGTGTGTGAGCTTTGTAAAAGATATTCAAGAGGAAATTCCAAGGTTAGAGGAGGACCAAGAGATCCTTCTTCCAAGCTTGTCAAATCATTTGTCGAAGCTGGAGTAACCAGAGATGAAATGGGTAATTTATTTGAAAATTTTAAAACTGATATTCTTAGCACTTTATCTTCAGAATTGGATGATTTGCAGGCTAAGAAAAAACAGAAGAAACATGATGAACTGGAGAAAGCCTTGGCGGTGTTCTGCTCCAAATGTAGGAAGAAACATGCTCTACGGGAATGCGTGCTGATAGTATCGAGGCATGTCGAATATGTGAGGTTGAGCATTCCACTGATCAATGTCCTTCTTTGCCTAAAATTAAAGAAGCATGTATAGCAGATCAAGGAGCTTCCAATGCACTTTATGCAATGGCACCTCAGAGACCATGGCAGCCACATCCTGCAGGTATGTCATAGTCAAATTTTCAATTTCCTTGTGCTCAAAATGAGATGTGGAATGTTCTAATGCCCTGGCAGCCTTGGCCTCCTCAACAACCTTGGTAGGGTAATTATTCTTATCCTACTACACAAAGTTTCCCAACTCAAAATTTGTATTCATAGCCCACACCGCAACAAATGATACAACCACAACAACAACTTCAATTGATTGCCCCACCAAATCAACCTCATCCCACACAACTTCTTGCTCATTCAGTGTCTAATCCCAACAATAAAATTGTCTGATTTGCTCACAACATTGGATTGGTCACTTATCCCACTTTTCCTACCTATTCTATTGCACCTTAATTGCTGCAGGAAGTTTCTGACCCTGTGTTATAGGAATTTCTTGCGTCTCTGCAGGAAATGTTTGTTCTTGTACAGTTGTAGGAATTACCTGTGTAGCTGCAGGAATACACCCTTAGGTCGGGAAAAGTGGTGACTCAGCCCGAAAGAATTGAGGAGATTGTAGAGGAAGAGACCTTAGAGATGACTGAAGAGGAAACCACACTTGAACCAGAAAAACCATCCACCTCAAGGCCACAAGAACCTTCCTCGTCTCATATAGTCCAGCCTCCTTTTCCAGAGAGGTTGGAAATGGAAATTAAAACAAAACATCCTGAATTTGATCTTGTGTCTGAACTGAGAAATATGTGCATCAAGATCCCATTACTACAAGCAATAAAGGACATCCTAATATATGCCAAAATAGTGAGGGAACTATGTACCAAGAAACGAGGGAGAAAAAATAAATAACCCTCAACAATTCAAGTAGGTGGAAAGCTTGCAAGTTTATTGTCTACCGGATTTGTTACTAAAGAATATGCGGATCCGGAAATCCCTATGTTGACCACCTTCGTCAATGGATACCCCATAAAGAACACTTTGATTGATTTAGGTGCAACCATCAATGTGATGACTATGGAAAATTTATCTCATATAGGATCCTTTGACTTATTACCCACTCCTACCATGTTAGAATTAGCAGATAGGTCTAGGGTAAAGTCAGAGGGGGTTTTATAATACATTGTCATCTCATTGGATTCTTGGGAGTACCCTGCAGATTTTTATGTTCTTCAACCTAAAACTAACATGGGAGGGCACCCATTGATCTTAGGGAGATCGTGACTAGCCACGGCTGATGCCTACATAGGGTGTAAATCTGGAAACATGACTATCACTCATGGGGTTGAAACAAAGCATATCAACTTGTATCCCCTTGCTAAACCCCTCTTGAGATCAAAAAACACGCATTGGGTTGAAGAAGAAGAAGAACATGATTTGGAAGGTACCCAGCCAGTTTTAACAAAAGCCAAAGCCATGAGTCTTAAGGAAAATTCTGAGGAAAATATGATAAATTGTTGTATTTCTAATCCTAATTTCCCGCAGCATTTAAAAGGACAATCTAGTCATAATTTAGATATCATTATTGATATGAAGGATTTTTATGACCATAGTTCAACTTCTGAATTACATTCAGCCCTCTTATTTGCATTTCTTGCATATTCAATGTCTGAATGGGGGAGTAAGGCAGCGGAATTTTTCCCTGAAAAATCTTTAAACATTAATTCTGCCTTAACTCATGAACAAGAAAAGCAATTAATTCAAACATTGAAATTTTTTTTAGATACATTTGCATGGGAATATACTAATATGAGAGGAATTCACCCAAACACATGCATTCATCACATTTATATACACAAAAATTTTAGGCCTGTGAGACAACCACAAAGGATGATGAACCCTACTTTAAGGGAAATTGTAAAAGATGAATTATAAAAATTGTTAAATGTAGGATTCATCTATCCTATCTTAGATAGCCAGTGGGTATCCCCACTAGTCATTGTCCCCAGAAAAATGGTAAATGGCGAGTGTGTGTAGATTACAAGGAATTAAACAAAGCTACATTAACATACCATTTCCCTTTACCGTTTATAGACCAAGTACTGGATACTCTAGCAGGGAAAAAGTACTTTTCCTTCCTAGATGGATTTAGCGGATACAATCAGATTAGGATAGACCCCGAGGATCAGGAAAAGACAAAGTTTACATGTCCATGGGGTACCTATGCATACAAAGTATTACCATTTGGTCTATGCAACGCACCAGCCACATTTCAACTGGCGGTCCTTGGTATTTTCTCTAATCTTTTGTATGATTGCGTAGAAGTTTTTATGGATAATTTTACAGTTATGGGTGATACTTTTGAAGAATCTTTACATAATCTTGAAAAAAAATTGCAGAGATGTAGAGAAACTAATCTTTCGTTAAGTAATGAAAAATGTTTTATGATTATGACTGAAGGTATTGTTTTGGGTCATCATGTTTCTGCTGCAGGAATTAAGGTGATCCAGCAAGGATTGAGGTTATTGTAAAGCTGCCCCCACCAACCAATCAAAAGGGAGTTCGTAGTTTCCTTGGACATGCAGGTTACTACACAAGGTTTGTTGAAAATTTTACAAAGGTAGCCTCTCCATTGTTTAAATTATTGACCAAAGAACCTGAATTTCACTGGAATGATGAGTGTCAAGCTGCATTTGATAAACTCAAGGAAAATCTTTCTTCAGCACCTATCTTGAGAGGCCCAGATTGGAATTTTCCTTTTCATATTTCAAATGATGCCTCTGATTCAGCCATAGGAGCAGTATTGGGTCAAAAATAGGATCCTGTAACCCATGCCATTTATTTTATTAGTAAAAACTTGACTCCTGCAGAACTGAATTACATGGTAACTGAAAAATAATTCCTTGCTGTGATTTATTCTATTAACAAGTTTAGACATTACATCATGGGTTTTGAAGTTTTTGTACACACAGATAATTCTGCTATTCGTTATCTCATGAATAAACTAGTCACTAATGGAAAAATTACTAGGTGGATGTTGCTGCTGCAGGAATTTGACATCACGGTATTGAATAGACCGAGAAAAGAAAATCATGTAGCTGATTTCTTATCTAGGCTCAACCATGCAGGTGAGGATTTTCTTGTTAATGATAACTTTCCAGATGAAAATTTGTTTTCCATCTCTGTTAAAACCCCTTGGTTTGTAGACATGGCCAGTTATCTTGCTACGGGAAAGTTTCCACCTTACTTTTCATCTAATCAGAAAAAGAGAATCATTAGGAAAAGTGTTTATTATTCTTGGATTAGGAGAGATCTCTTTTTTACTGGACCTGATTTGATTATCCGCAGATGTGTCAGAGAAGATGAGATCTATGACATCCTGAGAGCCTATCATGATGAATTGTGTAGAGGATACTTTGCAGACAAGTGGACAACTTATAAGATCCTTCGCTCAGGTTATTACTGGTCAAATCTCTTCAAGGATGCAAAGGAGTATGTTCGAAAGTGTTATAGCTGCCAGAGAATGGGGCAGCCTGTACAATTAGATGAGATGCCTTTGCAGCCACAGGTTCTCATAGAACCATTCGGGAGGTGGGCTCTTGATTATTTAGGCCCCATCAATCTTATATCTAAAGGTAAGAAGTATATTTTGGTTTGTATTGATTATGTGACAAAGTGGGTGGAGGCAAGATCACTACCTAAAGCAACGAAAAAGGTCATGGCAGATTTTATTTTCTCTGATATTTTTGTAATATTTGGACTACTGAGGGAAATATTTACTGATCAGGATGCTTAGTTTGTGTCTAAGCTTATGCAGGAAATTGTGCAAAAATATCAGATTACCCACCGGAAGTCCACCCCTTATCATCTACAGGCCAATGGGCAGGTGGAATCAACCAACAAGGTGTTGGAAACAATCCTTACCAAGACAGTGCAATTACACAAGAAGGATTGGTCTCACAGACTTCTTGAGGCCTTGTGGGCTTACTGGATTACATGGAGGGGTACCACTAGCTTCTCTCTGTATGAACTAATGTATGGAAAACAAGTTTTGTTGCCCATCGAATTTCATATCAAAACCTCTAGAATGGCATCATATTTGGGTATAAACCTTCATGAAGCACAACATCAGAGAATATTGCAGCTCAATGAGTTGGATGAGATTAGGCAGGATGCTTTTCAGCATACTGACTTGATCCAACAACAAAGGGCTAAATGGAACGACAGATACATCAATGAGAAGCAATTCAAAGAGGGATACTGGGCATTGTTGTATGATTCTAAATTTAAAAACTTCAAAGGGAAATTTAACACACATTGGCTAGGCCCTTTTGAGATTGAGAAAGCTTTTGATAATGGATCTATTCGGATTAAAACTATTGATGATGAGAATGTTACCTTCTTGGTGAATGGGCACAAAATCAAAATATATAAAAAACCCCAATCTAAGGAGGAATTTGTGGAAGAAATTGTGAAGAAGAAAGAGTTGGAGATGGTAAGGGAAGGGATCCTTCCTTCCACTATCTCTTCCTGATTTCCCTGCTGATACAATGAGCTCACTCTATTCCTCCTTATGGTCGATAAACCATGAGAGGAATGTCTATTGGGTATAGGTTTATTCCTTTTTTTGGGTCTAATGGACTACTTACGAAAAAGGAACTCCTTGGAGTCTTCTTTTTCAGTATTTCAGACTCTCTAAAATTGAAACCTAGCGAGCATGGACTACCTTGGGCTTGTTTAAAATACAAGTCAGTAGATCCCTTGGGATCCTTTCAATAGAATTATATATATATATATATATATATTGAAGTATGAGGGGTTTCCGCAGTGCATTATATTAGATATCATTTTTGGGATTCAACTGCGTTAATTTAGTCATTCATCTATGACCATTTCCACATATAAATGAATCATCAATTTTCATTTTGGAATAACCACATTGATACCGCTGTGACTGTGAGCGTTCATGAGAAGGAAGGGACGGAAAACCCCCAAAATGCAGAATCACACAGTCATTGGACCCTGTCACTTTCCGAGGCTTTGCACCTTGGTCGTAACTTCCGGGAGGTCACCCATCCTAGAACTCCTTCCGGCTCAAGCGCACTGAACCGAGTTTCCCACAGAAGCCCCAAATGAGCTACACCATTTATAAAACCTTAGCAACTATCAGGTTTCATGAACCATTCAAATAATATCCTTTACTTCTTAGTATTTTAAGTACGAGGGGTTTCCGTAAGGCATTATATTAGATATCATTTTTGGGATTCAACTACGTTAATTTAGTCATTCATCTATGACCATTTCCATGAGAGGTAGTCGTAACTGACTAATTTTCTCATGATTTTTGAATAGTCCACTTAGCACTCATTGCATCGGGTGATGCTCACAGGGGTGAAGAAGTGGGATTAAATTAACGTAGTTGAATCCCAAAAATGATATATATATATATTACTCGTGTTGGACCAATGTGGGATTTCATAAGGCCCTCCTTCCAACAATTCTGGCCCATCGACATCAACAAATTATCTAGGTGCAAGATTAGAGCCTTGTGTTGCCTTGAAGCTTGTATGCCCCAATGTCAGATTCTCGCCAGTGGTAATGGAGAATCATCATGGCTTCTTTACTACTAGATCCTAAATGGGGTTCAACAACAACTCATATATTCACACCTAATAGGATGCATCAAGGTACCTTGGTCCTCACTCTCATTAATGGTGATGGACCTTGCATTGGTTAAAAATTGACCTCAATGGCTGGTAATCTAATGAAGCCATTGCACATTCGACATTGGCACATTCATTCATGTGAAATGGGCTGTACACAATGGGTGGAGAAAGCCATTCCTGCAGATTAACCTTCAATTCCTGCAGAATGTTCAACAGTTGCAGTTTTTAATTCCCGAAGAATGTTCACAGTTATTTCAATTCCTGCAAAATGTTCATCAGTTGCAGTTCAATTCCTAAAGATTATTTAACATTTATTTCTACATAACGTTGAACAATTGTAGTTTTAATTCCTATAGAATGTTCGACAGTCAATTGTAAATTCTTGCAGAACATTTGTTAGGCACAACAACACCTGGGTTTCCTGAAAATACAAAAGAAAAGAAAAATCATTAAACATAACATTAGATTAAAATCATGTAATAAAGTACTAACAATCATTATTTGGTTAAGGTCGTGGATTGTATGTCTGATATAATAGGTTATCATTGCAAGAGCACGCTACGTCATTGAGGATAGGACCGTTGGAGATAAGTGGTAAAGTACAGCCAGTGATAAGATGCTCGAGGTAAAGGTATAATGACGCTTTATTTTTATTTTATTTTTAAATTTCGCATAACAAAGGCTATGTAACCCTTGTGAACGTGAGTCATTGCGACATTAATCCTATGACCTGTCATCACCACGCTGACGGTGGTTGTACTTCCGAGGTTTGTCCTGCAGTTTGGATCATGATGGCAATCATGATCACGACCTGCTGCCAAAAAAGCCTGTATTTCCTATTTAGTTCCTTCCACTATCGAAACCGTTGCATAAGTCGCAAACTATATTCCTGCAACTCACATTTGATCTGTTCCTTCTGCCCTAAATTTCCATGTCTGTTTCCTCACTTGATTGTCCATTTTCTCCTTAGCCATGTCTAAGCTCTGAGCCCCCATCCAATTCGAGCTAGAGAGCCTTGCGCTGCTGGAAGCTAATCCTCGTAACAAGGCGAGAATATAAAAGGCAAGATGGATGTCGTTCTTCCAGAGGTTCAACGACCATAACTCTGAAGTAACAAAATATTTTTCCGTGAACCTGAATGGGGATAAAGCACAGGTTGGAAACATACAGTTCAGGTTGACGGAAGACTTTGTGGTGTGGGCATGTGGAATTTCGCAAGATGGAGAGTGATGGTTTAAAAACCGTTGCTTCAACAAAGAAATGTTTGCATCTTTCCTACAATTTGATCATTCAAACCCCGACTGGAGTAAGGGGATTCTGAAGGAGTTTTTAAGGAGTAAGTATCATCATTTACTGCTTTTCCTACATAAGTACGTTACGTGTGAGGGTCGCTTTGGCCTCACATTCATGTTTCATATTAGGCTTCTCAGACAAGAACCTAAATTTGCACTATTATTTAAAAATGTCAATGATCAAAATGTCCACGATTGGGAAAGAGAGGGTCGCCCACATAAAGGAAAACCTCTACCATCACGAGTTAGTGAATATTATTATGGTGGAAGTCCTGCGGAAACAGAAAGACATGGAGGAATTTCTGACAGAAAACCATTTTGTGGATGATGGAGATTCTGACTCCTCAGGATTCAAGCAGGAAAAGCCCACAGAGAAACCGAAGAAGAAACCGCAGACCCATGAACCAAAGGTGAAAGAAGATGACAGGGATGACGAAGTTATGGTGACTGATGAAGCTATTGTCGAGGGCTTCCAGCAGAAGAGGCCTTCTACCCTTTCTAAACAATATAACAGAAGCCAGGCTGCTCGACTGGTCATTAAAGATACAACAAAAGAAGGGACACCACCCAAAAATTTTACCAAGAAGATAGAGAAGTCCCATGGCTAGGCCAAGGGAAAGGAGAAGGTAAACCCTACTGCATTCATTGACAAGGACATTGTGTCCTTTCAGGATCCTTCACTGCAAGAAAGCCCGAATGAAGTAGTGAAAGCGCAGGAGGATTTGAGTGTGCCCCAATCCTCACAAGGGCATCATGAGGGAGAGGTGACTCCATTGAAGAAATAGTCTCGACATATGCTGGAAGAGACCATTAAGAAACTTACCCTTTCAGAATGGGCCTTGAAAGAAGGGAATGCGGCCCTGAAGGAAAATAGCCGTAAGATGCAGAAAGAACATGAAGAGTGGCATGAGAAAGCAACTTGCATCATGAAAAAGAAACAGGCACAGATCGACCACTTGAAGAAGAAGAATGAAATGTACAGGGAATAGATTCAAGCAGAATCTAGTCAGGCCCAGCTAGATCATCTGGCTGCAATAGCTGCAGCCCAGGAGAAAAGTTGATTTTATGTTTGAGGACTGCCTCAGTTTTTCTTACATATGGACATGCAAGATTTTTGGCATGGGGAGATGTTATGTCCGAACTTTACCCATTTTTGACACCTATTCTAGGCCTTGCCTCCCCTAATTTTGAACCCTTTTTGCTCTTTAATTATAGCTAGTTCGGCTATGTTAGCTAGTTTTGGCTAAAAATGGTACCATAAGCCTAAGGTATGTTAAATTATAATAAGAAGTGTCATTTTATCTAAATTCAAGTATTCTTTTATCTAGACGTGTCTTTATTGCATTACTACTCTAACTAGTCTATAACTCGTGCACAGATTTGCTAGATTCAAACAGTTTCGCAAATCCTGCAGTCAGCTCATGCGGCCGAGATTCCTGGAGACGTTCCAGATTTCCTACAGATATGCCGATTTCCTGCAGCCGTCTTGATTTCCTGTAGCGAGATCGATGGTTGACCATGTTCCGCCCATCTCCAGATCGAGTAAAGACATGAGTTTTAAAGGGTCTTTGCTACATATGGAAGTTGTCTTATTCACTGTTATGAATCCTCTTTTGCAACCGCCCAAACCTCTAGATCTTCTCTCGTGCCCACATGGAGAAACAACTTTAGCCGCGTAACGTAAATCATGTAATCCATGCTTCCATTCGTGGATTAGACTCAACAAAAGTTTACTTTGTCAATTTGTATCTGTATCACTGGCTGTAGGATTAGATTAGTGATCTACTTTGTTCAAGCCAAATATGGGCTTTGAGAAATGTATAAATTTGATGTATTTCGCTTTATAAAGGAGGTTGGGTTGGGATTGTTGTTGATAGCAAGATATCATACTGTACTTGACTGTAATTTCCAGATTAATAAAATAGTCTATGTTTTGTTTACCTTTCTGAGCAGCTTCTTCAACTTCTGAAGGAGTTGTGAGTAAGGGAGGGCCCCTTTCGCTCACAACTCCCACAGCATAGTGTGTGTTTTATTTCTGTTTCATTTATGCATTAATAATTTCTTTACACAACTAGTGCTTTCTTTCTCCATTTCCTGTAGCAAATTGTTAATTGGTTAAGTGATTTAATTCTTTATGTTAATGAGTTCTTTTCATTTGATCAATGTTTGGATTCATGTTGTTTGAGTTGGATTCTTGATTGTGGTTGATCTTTTATCTTTTCCTGCATCAATATCAGCAAACCCAAGTGTTGTAGAGGGATGTTATAATCCACTCTATAGCCATTGCTGCTAAAGTATTGATACAGGAAAGAAGCATGAGTTTTTTACTGTTGTTTGATCTTTATCTTTTCATGATCAATATCAGCAATCCTAAATGTTGTAGAGGGATGATGTATGCCACTCCATAGTCATTGCTACCAAGTATTGACATAGGAAAGAAGCATTAGTTGATGTGTGTATAATTTATTAACACTTGAAGTAATCAGCTTACATATACTTTGCACTGCATCTAATTAGTTTACCTTCCTGGGTTGACAATTTATGATTGGCAAATTACAAGCATATAATTTGACTCAATAGCTATGATAAGAATTGGAAGCAAACTAGGCATATTGCAGGAAGTAAATTGGTGAATTGAAATTGCATAAAAGAAACTAACCTAATCACACTTTGTTTTTCCAAATGGCTAAACACACTTTGTCCACTCCATGGCCATTGTTGCTAAAGTATTTATATAGGAAAGAAGCATGATTTGTTGATTGTTGTTTGATCTTTATCTTTTCATGGTAAATATCAGCAATCCTAAGTGATGTAGAGGGATGATATATGCCACTCCATAGCCATTACTGCTAAGTATTGACATAGGAAAGAAGCATTAGTTGATGTGTTTATAATTCACTAACACTTGAAGTAATAAGGCTGCATATACTTTGCACTGCATCTCATCAATTTACCTTCCTGGGTTGAAAATTTATGACTGAAAAATTATAAGCATGTAATTTGACTCAACAGTTATGATAAGAGATGGAAGCAAACTAGGAATATTGCATGAAGTAAATTGTTGAATTGAAATTGCATAAAGGAAACTAACCTAATCACACTTTGTTTTTCCGAATGGCTAAACACACTCGGTCTATTATATGTTCTATCTATCATGTTTTTAATCATGCAACTAATCATGACCTAACTATGTTTGTAAATGCATTGTTTTGCAGCTAGAAGGAGAAAGCACTAAGGTGGCGTATGAAGGGCTTGAACTCATGGGTGCAAGGTTGAAGGTGTCTGGATGGTTTTCGCAGGTCTGGATGAGATGGATGGTGGTTTCCAAGCTTAAGGAGGGGCCCATTGGTGTTGCTGCTACAGGTTTCTTGTAGTGCTATAGGAAAGTCATGAATTGCTACAGAAAAATAGTTTGAGGTCAATCCGAGGCCAAAAATGGGTGAGAAAAGTGTAGGGAAGGTGGACTGAAGGTGTGTTTGGATGAGTGGAAGATGTCCAACCTCTTGTCCAATCTTAGAACCTCTTGAGAAGCTCGCCTTGCACCTCTAGGATTTGCTCACGGTATGAAGATGAAAATCTGAAAACATGGCTGATGGCGATTTTGAGGAAAAGAAGGCTGATGAAGGGTGAGAAATGAAGCTGAAGGTGCCAGTGAATTCCTCCTTTGTTGTGATACTTGAACCTACAATCAAGCTACCTATTCATGCAACAAATATTGACAAATTCATGATGAAGGAAATGTAAAATATGAGTTGAATTTGGAAAGCAAACCTACTTTAGCTTACAAACATAAATCTAACTTAGAGCATCCTAAACATGTTCATGGAACTACAACAACCTAACTATTCATTCCAAGAAATCATAAACTAAAAAGTAATTTTGGCCTGTGGAGAAGGTCTACTCTCCTTAAGCCCCATTGCAACTTTATGAGTTTATAAACTATTCTACCAACATGTAAGCAAGCTTAACTTACAACAAAGACAAATGGAAGCAAACTAGCTAAAAACTCATAAGCAAAACTAGCTACAATGACATAAAAGTAAATAATGAATACACAAGAGAGACTAAGGCCAATAGATTGGGCCCTAACCCACAAGACTATCCCTCTAAAACTAGATGAGTGAAGCACAATCTGAATACTCATTTTATTGTAGAAGATAGTCTCATTACATCAACATGAAAGTCTCAAAAACCTATTACAAGAGCTAAGAGCCTATTAACTTCCTTCAAAGTTAAAATCCTAATGAGATCTTGCTCAACCCTATTTAACCTAGAGGGTAGATACCAACAGCTTCCTAAAAAGTAGGTGATGTGTCCACTTTTACTGCAAGTGAAGTGTAGCTTTGGTGCACTTGATCTTGAGTTTGCTTGACTGCCTTTGATTTTGAGCTGTTGGAGGGAAATCCAAGTCAGATAAATCTCTAGGTTTCACCAAACTAATGTGCAATCTTCCCTCCCTTGATGTTGAATCTACATCTACAGATTCCATTCCCAACGAGTCATATTTTCTAATATCGTCGTCTGACCTGTGGTATGGAGGTTTCCTGATTTATCTCCAAACACAAAATTTCCGAACTAATACCTCTCACTTTGAGGAGCGACGTATCCATTACTAGTCCCAAAATTATCTGATTATTGGCGACATCGTTTACCGTCATGGTATCGATACGATCTTACGAAGGTGCTTCACCCTTGAGGAGGCCGATAAATTTTTGAATGATTTCCATTCGAGAGCATGTGGGGGAAACTTATCTGGTTACGCCACCATGCAAAAGATCTTATGCACTGGCTATTTTTGGCCCACCATTTTCTGCAACTGTATCCTTGCAGTCCAAAAGTGTCATGTTTTCCATATATATGATCAAAAATTTCATTGTACCCCTGCTCCAGTGCATCCCGTTGTCGCCATTATTCCATTTGAGAAATGGGGTGTCAACTTTAGGACATGTATTGCTCATTCAGTCGTGAGGAATTGCTATATTATTATCATTTTTTACTACTTTACTAAGTGGGATGAAGTGATTCCTACATTCAATAACACCGACGAAACAATCACGTACTTATTTTTCAACCACGTGATTGTTGGGTTTGGTGTTCCAAAAGCAATAATAATAGATCATGGGAAGCATTTTCGGAATCATATGATGACCAAATTAACTGCCAAATTAGGAATTTCACATGAAAATTCCACTCCCTATTATCCTCAGGCTAACGAACAAGTTGAAGCTATTGAAAAAGTGCTTAGAACTATGATCCAATGCATGATAGGAGTCCATAAATCGGACTGGAACTTAGGTCTCTATGCTGCCTTGTGGGCATAATGAACCTCAGTAAGGACTATTACTGGATTCACATTGTTTCAGTTAGTTTACGATATGGAAGCGATCCTTCCCATTGAGTGCAAAATTCCATCTCTAAAACTAGATATCGAACTTCTCCCTGCTACCTCCGCATAAGAGGTGATCAGAATCTGAATTGGGGGAAAAATTTTGCTAAAAATTCAAAGTGCTCAGAATCATTCCAAACCAGAATGACCGAATAGGTCTCATCACCAGGAATCTGGCGCACTTCGTTTCATCGAAAATCGACTCCCGCTTGACCAAACAGGTGAAAAAAAAAAAAAAAGGGTTAAAGGGGTCAATTTCTTGGTCAAAAGTGGTTTTTCTCTGGCCAATGGTGTGCTGACAATTGTCGAAGGGTGGTTGGCCCAAATTTTTGGTTCGTTGGTACAATTTGGTTGGTTTTTGGAGAACCAATGGGATGTTGACACGTGGCTAGCCCGGAGGCTGCCACATGCCCCCCCCCCCCAAAAAAAAGGCTTAAATACTGTTAAGTATGGTCAAATTTTCATATTATTATATTGTGCAATAATATTATATGGAGGCTGGGCAGAGGTCGGGCTTGACCCCGCAACCTCCCCCACACTACGCACACGACCTACCAACTCTTCTACACAACGGATCTTAACCATGTATTCCATGCACATTTATTTAAGTTTTATACAATGATATAGCGAGGGTTAAGAGGGCCAACCCTTGGTCCACAAGACCACGCTCATGACCATGGCAGATGGCCATTTTCTAATGGCAGATTTAGCATTAAATGCAACTTTATTAACCCATAACCATGATTACAGTGCGCTTATCCACACTTAAATGTGGATTATGTTAAATGCACTTAATGCGCTAAACTACAGTTAAACGATGCTTATCTTTAATTAATCTCCAGTTAAGCCTTAAGTGCAGATTAACACTAATTGGCAGATTCCACTAAATTCAGAGGAACTCCACATTTGGCGGCGTTAACTAGAGTTTCTCCATATTTAGAGGAGCTTTCCTATGAGAAATTGAAGAACCTATAACTTGGCATATTTAGACCAAATTAGGCTTAGAAAGAGTCACTGCTATATGATTTGGATACTCTGAGCGTGATGGTGTGTAGGTTGCAGAGGCAGAGGAGCACTTATGTAAATGATTTTTCCACTTTGAAGATTAAAGAAGCCTAGGGCCACAAGCAGAGAAGGCCTTGTCTAGATCACCTAGAGACCATTTGCAGAGCCAAAAGAGGCTACCTAGGGGTTTTTTAGTCTTCTAGATCCAATGGAGCAGGTTTCAAAGCCATTGGGGCACTGTAGGTGCATGTAATCAGAAAAGTGATCATTAATCCAAAGAGGTCCATGGAGATGTAGCCCAGGAGGGGTGAAATCCATTATCAGCTACTGTGTAATGTGTTTGTTGTGTATTATTACTCTGTAATTTACTTGTTGTACGTGTTTTTAACAGCTAATTTACTTAATGAATTTCTCATAAAACACACAAAAAACTTGAGTCATGAATCCTCTTATAACTTGCTAATTGAGACGATCCTAAAGCACACTTTCATTTAACTGATGAGGAATATAGCACAACAAAACTAGTTTTTCCATATTCAAATCAAGTTGGTATCAGAGCATAGTTTAGCTCATTTTAGCCCCGAGATGGTTTTCCAAGGTTAACTAGAAAATTAGTTATTGGTTTTGTATTTGTGCAAGGATAATTTAACTGTGTGCAAGTTTATGTGTGTAATATGAAGAGAAGAGAAGGTCGAGATTGAGGCCCATCTCTCAAATCACAACAAAGAAGATTTTTATGCATTACGAGTGTGATGGCAGCTTCATCCAACAATGTTTCTAATCCATATTCCTTAGCAAGACTCTTTGATAAAGAGATTTTGCAAAATATCTACATCATTAGAGATATGGTGCAAGAGATGTATGAAGATAATAAGGAAAGCATATACTTCAAGAGCAGTTTATGGCCATGAAGGAGGAGAAGCAAGAGCTTCTTGAAAAGATGCATAAGATGGAGACTCAACTCCATATTGCAAAAGAAACCCTAGCCAAGTATGTGCATGAAAATGAGGCATGCAAATAAAGTTTATCTTCAATTTCCTCTCAAGATTAATGTTTTGGTGTTTTTTAAAGACGCACTAGAGGAATAGGGTCCAAATTATTGATGAATATGGGTTATGAAGGTAAAGGATTGGGCAAACATGCACAAGGCATAGTTGAGCCAATTGTTTCTGAGGAAAGGCCTAAGTATTTGGGTTTTGGCTATGGACAACATGATGGAGAATGCTCCAAAGCCAAGGAGGCACATGAAGGTGTTCCGAGAAGGACTTTCGTTACATTTTCATTACCTCAAGCTTGTGAAGTTTGTGTTCATGAGGAATGCAAAAGTTTTACACCCACTTTGCAAGAAGATGCTCATAAGCATGCAACTATTAAAAATGGCAAACAAGAGGATGTTGAAAGCTCTAAAGTCATTGAAGCCATTGTTGGTATTCCGAAGAGAGCCACTACCTCATCAAATTCACCTCCTCAAGAAGGCGACAAAGATGAATGTGCAAGGTATAAATATTTCTTTAATCAAGTTGTTTTTAACTATGATAAACATGGAAAAAACTCACATAATAATTGGAGAAAATTTACATGTTCCTTTTGTGGTTTGAATAACCATACTATTTCAAGGTGTTGGAAGAAGATAGCCATACATGGGAAACTTTCAAAACAAAGGAGACAGAAAGCCAAAGGTCCAATGGACAATGCAAACCGTGTTGGAAATAAGATGCAATTATTTTTAACTCGTTGCCATAAGCAGGGTCATATTGTAGACAAGTGTTGGACTTTGTATCCAACAAGTCATCCACGACATTTGAAGAAGGCAGAATGAGATATTGAAAATAATGGAAAAGAGGATTCCATAATTGATGTGGGTTGGGATGATTCACATGATGAAGTGCAGCTAAAAGAAGCACCAATGAAATGGTTTGGAAAGATATGGTTAGATTTCTTAACCAATTAAGGCCTTGCATTTCTTTTGATGATTGATGCAAATCTTGCCTTATTGATGCATTTCTTTTCTCTTGAAAGTATGATGCATATTGCATGAAGCAAGATGTTGGAAAAGTAGAATTATGTTGACTCACTTAGATGTAGAAAAGATGGCAATTTGTAGTTGCAATTTGCATGTGAATGCATTTCTTTTTCTCTAGAATGCATGTTGCATGTTTACGCGAGGAAGGTGTTTGAAAGTGGAGTATGTTGACCAAATTTTCTGCAACAATGCCAAAGGTCGAATTGGGTCTAAATTTGGTCATTTCAGATCTTTAAGTACTTGTACATACCAATGGTATTATTGTACTTGTGAGAGAGTTGAGCATTGTATACATGCATGAGAGTTTGTGTGTGTGAACAGTGGAATTTTTTATAGTTTCATTGTGCTTGAACATGCATGAGTGATTGACTTGTGTTGGTCGATTGATTGTTACATGTATGTCATATTGACTTAGAAGAGTTGATTTTGTCTCCAAAGATGAAAGGGACATGTTGACGAATTGTTTCATGAGATGTGAAATTCTTGTTGTTTTGGGAGAATAATCGTCAAGTTGTTATATGTGCTTTTGTTTGACTTGAGAGTCAATTGTTTGAAGAGGCATGTTTTGTCGACTTGTGTTTGGTCGATGGATTTGTACACCAAGATGTAAGAGTACATGGCGATATTCACAAGATGTGATATTTGTTGCTTTGAAGGGGCAAAAGAAAGAGGTCGTCAAGTTATGTTTCTTGCATTATGTGTTTTTCAGATTAGTGGTTTTGCTTGTGACAAGATGTCTCAGGATTTTCGAAGGTCCACTCTTGAGCAAGAGGCTCATGATTAGTCTTCATTCTCAAATCATGGCATGAGCAACATGTCAATATTGGAGGATGGTGGGATCAAGAAGCGGAAAGTGGACAAGATGCCAAAAAAGTTTGCAGCCAAAAAAACAACCATTGTAGACCATTTGATGTGTTGATGCCAAGAAGCGGAAGAGATGGCGAATGCATCATTCCAGACATGGAATTTGGAACCGTGGAAGTAAAAATAATGGTCATTTATTTTATTGTGATTACTGATATTGGAACTCACTGTTGTAGTTCACCCATATGGGCTTAACTTGGAAAATTGGGTTCCAAGGAGAAGCTTGCACCGAATGCATGTGTGTGCAAAGGAGGAACAAGATTATTAGTGTGAAGGCCATCAGCTATATTTCCAAGCACAGAGAGATCACTTTGTTACATGAAGGTGTTTAATCAGTTAGCAAGCAACCAACAAGTGTTGGATTGGGTCAGTAGCGAAAGAAGGTCATTGGTTGAAGTGCCAAGCTATTTACAATGTCAGTGAACCCAAATGGTTTTCATGAAGATTTTTCCAAGTAGGATCAAGTTTATAGAACTTGGGAAAGAGAAGAGTATTCATCTCTTATCAGATAACCAACCTTAGGTTCCAAAGCTCCGTCGTTGGGAAGGAGTGACTTAATTTGATCTGGGGGCAAAAATTTACAAAATTGAAAGTGCCTCCGTAATTGCTCCAAACCGTAATGATAGTCTGACACCGAGTATTGGTACATTTTGTTTCATCGAAACACCTTCGAGGAAAGAGCCGATGGTGCGTCGACAAAATAGCGAGAAAAAAAAGAAAAAGGGGGGGGCGGGTCAATTTCTTGGTAAAAAGTGGGTTTTCTCTAGCCAAAAGTGCGCTAACAAGTGTCGAATGGTGGTTGGCCCGAATTTCTGGCTCGTTCGCACAATTTGGTTTGTTTTTAGTGAACCAATGGGATGCTGACATGTGGCTAGCCCGGAGGGTGCCATGTGCCCCCCCAAAGACCGAAATATTGTTAAGCATGGTCAAAATTTCATATCGTTATATGGTGCAAAAATATTATATGCAGGCTGGGTAGAGTTCGGGCTCGACCCCGCGACCTCCCCCACACTACGCACATGACCTACCAACTCTTCTACACAACGGATCTTAACCATGTATGCCATACACATTTATTTGAGTTTTATACAATGATATGGCGGGGGTTAAGAGGGCCAGCCCTCGGTCCACAGGACCACACTCATGACCATGGCAGAGGGCCATTTGTTAACAGTGGATTTAGCATTAAACGCAGCTTCATTAACCCATAACCATGATTAAAGTGCACTTATCCACACTTAAATGTGGATTGTGTTAAACGCGCTTAATGCGCTAAGTTATTGTTAAACAATGCTTATCTTTAATTAATATCAAGTTCATCCTTAAGTGCGGATTAGCATTAATTGGTGAAGTCTACTAATTTTAGAGAAACTCCACATTTGGTGGTGTTGAGTGGATTTTCTCCAGATTTAGAGGAGCTTTCATAGGAGAAATTGAAGAGCCATAACTTTGGCATATTTCAACCAAATTAGGCTCAGAAAGAGTCAATTCTAGACGATTTGGATGCTCTGAGCATGATGGTGGACGTTGCAAAGGCAGCAGCACTTATGTATGTGATTTTTCCAATTTGAAGATTAAAGAAGCCCAGGGCCACCAGGAGAGGAGGCCATGTCTAAATCACATCAATTTGCAGAGCCAGAAGAGGCTACCTAGGGGTTTTTGAGTCTTCTAAATCCAATGGAGCAGGTTGCAGAGCCATTGGAGCACTGTAGTTGCATGTAATCAGAGAATTGACCATTAATCCAAAGAGGGCCAAGCCATTGAAGCAAGTCCATAAAGATCTAGCCCAGGAGGGGTGAACTCCATTATCAACTACTGTGTATTATTTCTTTGCAATTTACTTGTTGTACATGTGTTTTTAACAACTAATTTACTTAATGATTTTATCATAAAATACACACAAAACTTGACACATAAATCCTCTTATAACTTGCTAATTGAGACGATCCTTAAGCACACTTTTATTTAACTAACGAGGAAGTTAGCACGACAAAACTAGTTTGTCCATATTTAGATCAAGAGGAGTGTCTTTTACACTTGAATCAATTGGATAAGACCCGACGCGATGCCGCTATGGCCAATGATGCTCGTAAAAGACGCATCAAAGCACAATATTCGAAAGTTTCAAGCCTAGAGTCTTCTCGGAAGGAGATCTGGTACTTTTATAAGACAAGAATGTCGATAAGTTATGCCCAGGAAAGTTCTGAGTTGTGTGGTTGGGCCAATACATTGTCAAACGTGTCCTAGAAAAAGGGGCTTACGAGTTAGAAGATATTGATGGAATTCCATTGTCGCAACCTATAAATGGGTTACATCTCAAAAACTACTATGCTTGATCTCATGCGTAGTAAACTGTGTACATATTGTCTATAGGTGTGTTGAGCGTATTTGCAGTGTGTTTTTTAGAGTTTCCCATGGTTTCTGTTGATCCTTTTTTATTTGGTTTGCAAATGTCAACCTCTCTTGAACCGTGTATTGGTTATGCTGATGTTGCTAGCCATAGTACTCAGAACCTATCCTCCGCAACATGGGCCAACTTTGCTCCAAATGGCGAGCTAGTGAGTATGCAAGGGATTTGCATTGGTTGTTCTACTAACAACATCGTTGAGTATAGCGCAATGGTAGTGCTACTATCTGATGTTATTTCACATGGTATCTTCCGTATAGTCATCAAGCTCGACTCATAGCTCGTAGTACTACAACTCGCGAATATCTATTCAGTGAGGAATTCTGCCATCCTTCATATGGTTTTGAGAGTGCGTTTTTTGGAAAGATGTTTCAAATTCATACAATATGAACACATTTCTAGATATATAAACACGTTAGCATATTACCTAGCTAATTTAGTTTTAGATAGACATTTGCAATGAATGTAAGTAACTTTCAATTCACATCACATCATATTGAAAGCACAATAGAAACTAGAAAACACATTATATATATATATATATAATGTTCACGATAAAACGACACTGCACGATCTATCTTGTGCAGTAATCGACAAATATGACTAGGTACCCAGATGGTATGTCGTTGAAGTCGCAATGGAAGCTAACTGACCACGATCTCATCTATCTCATGGGTCAATCCATCCATGTGGTGCTCCACCTCTAATAGGACCTGCGCTACCTCGAGATCTCGTAGCGCATATTGTCCCACCGCAACGACCTGTACTAGTCCCACGGGATCCTCCTATGGCTATCTCTTTATGCGACGGAGATATGTAGCACCCACTGGTATAACAAGTCCAATGTTTGCATGAAAACATCAAATACTTTGGTCTCAGGAACATGAAAAAATAATTGTAAAACTTCATAAAACATAAAGGTCAAAATATTTTACCTGTAGCATCCCATTGCTTGCCCTCTGGTAGCACAAGCTCGAGATCACTGCGAAAATCCATCCCTACGTAATAATACTTATCGATTACAATGAACTCTCTGCCCATCCATCCAAATAACGTTGGTGAAAATCTTACCGTTGATGGACCTACATGTTTGGACATGTGGTCTATCCACCTCCTCATCTGCGAGACCCTCAGATCAAAGGGCTCAATTACAATCTGTTGAGGCTACAGTAATGGTACTCACTCTAAGGAAAAAGAGACAAAGATGGCACCACAGCTGAAGTTTTTCAACTTCCCCTCCTTTTGTTTAGTAGTTTGTTCCTTCAAGTTGACCAAGACACCCCTCGCTCCAGTTGAATATTGTCGGCGCTAGACATTATACCCCACACTGCATGTATGATATGCTTGGCACATGTAATGTCGAGATGCCTTCCAAAATTGCTATGATGAACAAGATTGTTATCAAAGATATTTAGGTCACATCATTTATGTTAATATTTTTGTCCCTTGTATGTACAGATCGAGGTCTGCAATAGGTATGAATGTAATCTTTTACTGTTTCACTACCACTTATTCCACCTAGAGGAGAGATGGGGCCACCTCGCTTTGAAAATCCTATCGGAAAGTAAATATCATATACCTGTATCTCGAGAAGATTCTCCCCAAACCTAAACACATGTGCATGAACATCCCATGAACGCACAAGGTACTTTAACAACTGGAGAGAAAGAGAGCATGAATCACGGGACATGGATGCATCAAATGGCCCTGCTCCCATTTGGGCCATTTAATGCATCCATGTCATGTGCTTCATGCTCTCTTTCTATCTAGATGAATGAAATTTTGTGATAATGGGTACTTGAAACATAAAAAATGGACTCGTTGGACTCTTTCCCAAGCAAAAAACCTAATAAAACTTGAGGCAAAACTGAGAACATACTTGGAGAAATGCGGCCAACACACCCCAGGAGGCTTAGATAGAGCATTGCACCCCTGTCTGCAGTGTTTCTCTGCCTAGGTGCAACGTCCTTTTCGACACAAAGGGGGTGCGTTGGTCCTAGGGCATTTTTTATGAACCACGGGGGCCTCAAAAACTTGAAAATTTTGCATGAAAACAAAAAAATGAACCGTGGAAAGATAGAGAAAGGTCATAAAACCTACTTGGATCTGACAACACTTGAAATGGTTCCCTGGAGTGGTCACAGTTAGCTGAAGAAGATCAAGGGAAAAAAGGGCTCCAAATATTCATTGTTGGAGGTAAAGTGTGAAATGGTAAAAATGAAAAGTCATTTTGGATATTTATAATCATCTTATTGTTATTTTATTCATTTTTAACATTTTGACCTAGATATGGTTCATTTTTACTATGAAACATGTATGTTTAATCCTTCTGGTGATTTTTTGAGTAGGATGACAACTATTAGCAGGTTTTTACTATGTTGTAATAGGTTACTTTGACCAAATAACACACTTTTGTCTATTTTTCGAACTCTATAAACCAACGAAAAAGGAACCCCCTGAAGTCCTCTTTCAACTCTTTTCAGACTCCCAAAATATGAAAATATTCCTGAGCACTTGTGCTTTCGAGCTTGTAAAAGTAAATGAAAAAACGTTTTCTTAGTATAAGTTTAACCCTTTTCCGGAATAAGATAGACTAACTATGAAAAATCAATACCTTAGTCGAACATGGCTAAGATTTTATCTTGAGTATTGTTTTCTACCTTTTCGGACTTAAGAGACTATCTACAAAAAGGGACATGTGGAGTTTTCTTTTCTGCCTCCTTTTCAAACTCTCTAAACATGAAAAAGATGTCGAGTTTGACAATCATGCCTTAGTGAAGTTTAGGGAGGCTATCTCGTATGCACAAATTAGTCCACACACACACACCAACATATCAACCTATCGACATCATGTGTGATAATTCAAACTGTAACATCAACTATATACATGACAACCATAGCCATTACAATGCATGGATACGACTAACATGCATGCATAACAATCACATCTGGCCCATTCGGTCTAAGTGTTTCGACCTGAAAGCTCTTGTACCAATTTGTAACTGCCCCTCCCATATTTAATTGCCTTTACAATCTCCCTGGGGCAAATGTGAGGTGAGTGCTACTATGACATGACCCAACCATGTTCAAGTTATGTGAGTAGGGTCGACAAACCAAAAAATTTACTGGCATCCATGAGAGACCACATACCATTCAAAAGGTTGCAAACTACCCCATGTGGTCAATCCCTGTGCTGGAACCCTTTTTCATTGACCTAACACCCCAACTGCACGCACAACAAGGCAAGAGTGCGATTATAGGGCTCCAATTGCACGCATAGGCTCGCTTCCATGCAGTTATGGCCTAAATTCCCATGTTATGTGTTAGTGGTTTGTATATCTTACCCACTTTTTTGGGCTAGCCTCCAGACCACCCCCCAAAACTTCCTATAAGTTTCCAAAATCATATTTAACATGATGACACTGCTAAACATTCAAACTTGAAACCAGAACATGATCTTGACTGTCTGTAACACACTAGATATTTTGTCAAACATATGGTAAACATGTGAGTTACAGGTCATGAATGCATATCTGATCTTAAATTTATGAACTTCATCTGAGAATCGCCAAGAAAGTCTAATGCCCTCTCAAGTAGCTGCAACAACACTTGTTAGCCCATGCATGCATCAACCATTCAAATACTTATCAAAACATGAACAAGAGCCATAGCTAGAGCACATCATAGGACCATGCTTATAACCAACATATAACTCGAATATTAACCATGAATCAATCATCAAGTCAACATAATATCAAGTATGGGTGATCTTAAATCACAATAGGGGAATAACTCTTATTAACACATGCAAAATCCAACTAAGTTATGGACTCCCACATACCACCTGACCATAGATTAGGCTGAACCAAGTCTTTCTTTCAGCTAATCACCCCCGTGCATTATTCCAAGCATGAATGTCGGGTCTCATGGGATAAACCAAGACATAATCAACCAAGGAATCCAGAGCTTAAACCACAAACACACTCAAGCTACCGTGATCTCACCTAAACTGGTCCTGAGATCACAAAACTGAAATAAGCTTGGATGCCTCAAAATTTCTTACCATACCTTGAGGAATTTTCCTCTCTCCACCCACTTGTCAAGGGATTCCTGGAGAAAACCATCTCCACCCCCAACCCTTGGTAATTTTCCTGAGACCACCTCACCCGATTCCAAAACCTTATGACAATCCAAAGCTCAACCAAGAATGAATCCCATCACACCATGGATATCTAGGAAATGACAAGAAACCCATGCCAATGAAAACAAATGAACCAAATAAACACATGCATGAACCATGCATTCACACTTCAGCTAGCAAATCACACATGCAACCTGTTATCTGCAAAATCCTCCTGCTGAAGCTATTGATCCAAACTTCTCCTTGCTTTCCTTCACTTTCCTTTGCTTGTCCTTTTCCTTCCTTTTCTTGGTTGCTTGATTTATCCTCTTGGAGATCTCTCTCTCCCTAACACTATTCTCAAGCCAAATTTGACGAGCTAAACCAAAAAAATTTGTGAATTGATCTTTCTTCCATTTTCCTTCATTTTTCCTCCAATTTCCATTACGTGCAAATTTGTGTCTTTTCATCTCCCTTTTCTCCTATTTTCCTTTATTTACATAATTAAATGCCAATTATTTCCTCTTTTCCTTTGCCAATTTCCATAGCCATTAATAAACCAAAAGTGATTCCAACTAAAGTGTTTTCCTAGCATTCAACTTGGAATTCGTGTCCCATGACGTCGGTCTTATTTTTCCTTTATTATCCTTTATTTCATGAACTTTAACCCGACATTGTTGCATTCAACCTCGAGGATGGGCTATTGTGCTACTTGGGACACCTTTGTGTAAGTGAGTGTGCCAGGCTGATTTAGGTGGCACATTACAATGAGGTAGCATGGCACTTTGGTGCGAAGAAGATAGTGGTATTACTCCAGAAGTATTTTTATTGGTGAAAACTTTGACATAATGTTCCAAGTATGTGAGGTATTGCACCCCCTGTGCCATTGACAAACCAACCATTAAGAAGAAAGGCTTCTACACCCCTCTTCCTACTCCTAATCGGCCTTGAGATTCCATCTTGATGGACTATATGTTTTCCCTTCCTTCTACCAAGCATGGTAATGACTGTGTGTTTATGGTTGTTTATAGATTTTCTAAGATGGCCATTCTGGTTGCCTACAAGAAGAGTATCATAATAGAAGCCATTTCCAACCTCTTCTTCGAACGAGTGTGGTTACATTTTGGGATCGCACAAACGTCATATCAAAATTGGGATAGCAAGTTTCTAATCTCATTCTAGTTAAGCCTCCAGTCATTGTTGGACATCAAGCTCACCAAATCAACTTCCTTCCACCCGAAGACTGATGGCGAGAAAAAGGTCGTCAATAGGATGATTGTGCACATTTCGCACATCTACAACTCCAAGTATCCATGAACGTGGGATGAAAATATCCCTTATATTCAACACACTTACAACAAAGCTCTCCATAGCTCAATTAGCCACAACCCCTTTCAGGTGGGGTTGGGATTTCAACCAATATGTTCCATTGATGTCGCACTCTCCCTTGCAACTACATGGGTTGAATCTACACATGTACAATATGAAGTCGACAAAGCTACCAAGTATATTAAACAAATTCAAGACATTATATCCATGATATCTTGCAAAATTTCAATACAAAGTACAAACAATGCTATGATTAGCATTGGGTGCCACACAAGTTTCAAATGGGAGACGAGGTTTGGTTGCATTTGTAGAAGGAACACCTTGCAGGGACCCATCAGAAGCTTTGACCACTTTGCTATGGACCTTACGCCATCATCAAGGATGTGGCTGACAACACTTTTGAGCTAATTAGTATCTCCCCATTCCTTGGCCTGCACCCAATGTGCAACGTGGATGACCTTCGTCCATACTTTCCACCATTGTTGGATACATAATAAATCGCAAAGGAAATAACACTGACAATGCTCAACCTCTATTGCAATGAAGAGGCCACAATTGATCATATTGTGGACGCACAAATTAAAAGTACTCACTAATAGAGGGTCAAATTGTATCAAAATATCAAAGTACGCTATCTTCTGAACGAAAGCAAGTGGCTCACGAGGGACCAAGTTCAACAGAAGTTTCCCCATCTAAAGGAGACACTCAAAGCAATGGATACAATTGCTTCCCAATGGGGAAGGACTGATCGAGGTGGATATTGGTCACCAACCACCTATTCTATTAGCTCACAAAATAGTTTTCCATTTTCACAAATTTTTTCTATGGCTTTTATGTCTTACTTTTGGAGCTGTTTCGAGGCCGTAAACAATTTTTTTGGGGGGAAATAGGCCGAAAACAGTCTCCATATTTTGTTGGTAGTCAAAAGAATGTACTTATCGGACAAACCTTTCGAATGTGTTATCATGCACACCAAATACAGATCATATACCAAAGTTACGACCCCAGGAAGTTGATGTTCCAACTTACCCCATCGGGGCCCAAAAACCTTTCGAGCTTCATGTCCTCAAGTTAGGCTTTTGGATGTTTAGGGTTTATCATTACTTCTTTATGATAAATAGGCCTTCGACCCTCTTTGTAAGATAGTTTGGTAAAGACGTGTAGCCATCACATCTCTTCTCAGATATAAGCTACCACCATTTGAGCTACTTTGTTTTCATTATGCATGCATATAGTTCAAGCATTTTTTATTTATTAATAGAAGTAAATTTTCACTATATCTTTGTGTTTTGGTTAAAAATATATATGTCATTTCTTTCCCTTCATAAACTCAAATCAATGGTATTAGAGTCGTATGTTCTTTATCTGTTCGTCTGTGCATGTCCCCAACGAGGTCGAGGTATAAGGAGTTAGGACTCAAACTACTTGAGCCCTTGTAAGAAAGTCCTTGCCGACCTCGACAACCTCCCATGGCTGAAGAAAATAAAGACAAGGGAGAAGGAGATTCTATTAAATTATTGTTCAAAGAAGCTTTCGAGCCACAAAGGAATGAGATGATGGATAATGTTTTCCAGATCCTTCGAGGGATGCTAATAGAAAACACATCTTCATCAAGTGTCCATTTTGGAGGCACCACCCCCTTTAAGGTACAAGTTAATTTTGATATTCCCATATTAGAAGGCTATATAGATGAAGATGCTCTAGACAAATGGTTAAATCTGATAGAAGTGTATTTTTCGATCCATAATTTTTTTGATAGATAAAATATTACCTTTGCACTCATTAAGTCCCTCCCCCGCTTTCATAGAAAGGTATTTTTTGATCCATAATTTTTTCGATAGATAAAATATTACCTTTGCCCTCCTTAAGGCCCCTCTATTAAGGATTGGTGGGGAACTTACTATGAGTAAAGGGCCACTAAGGAATCCACACTATTTTCAAGTGCACCCACTTAAGACTCTTTTAGGGATGTTGTTAAGGAATAATGTTACCTTGTTGGAAGCTACAAAGGTCAATACATGAGATGGACTACACTACGACAAAAAAGGGACCAAACAATGCCAAAGTTCACAAATATCTTTCATACCTTGCACACCAAGCTGCGTATCAAAGACTCTAAGCAAAATTTGGCACTCGAGTACCATCACTGTCTACAAAGATACATATAGATATAAATGGAGTTCCTAAACATCTCCTCACTTAGCACAACATACCGACATGCTGTCAAAATCGAGCAAAAATTTAAATAAAAGAAGTGAGACTTTAGATCTATGAATCCTTCATGATAATAGAAGCAAGGTAAGGGCATCCTCAAATCAGAGAATAAAGGATAGATCTAGGGTGGACCACCCCAAGACAACACATGTAAGTTGCAAACAAAAAATGTCAATGGGAAGACGAAAAAATGCACAAGAAAGTGGCGCGAGTTCCATAAGAGCCCCACTCATAACACTAATGAATGTTAGTAAGGCAGTGGCTGGTGGCTAAGCTAAAAGGCTTAGAGTTAGACACATGTTCCAACATTGAAACACGCCTAGACAAGGGCAAACAAATCGTTGATGCAGAACCTAGTGCCACCATTGCCACCACCAAAGTCCAACAAAGTGACCTCAAAGATCCGGAAGAAGGTGAACACCTCTTTCACTAACAAATGTGGGTGAAGGGTGCTCCACTTCGTTTCATTATTGATAGCGGGAGTTAAGATAACATCATCTCAATAAAGGTCGTTAAGCGGCTGGGCTTGTTGACAAGACCACACTCGCAACCATACACCATCGGGTGGCTCCACCAAGGGTGAGATCTTCGTGTGAGCCAAAAATGCCACTTGCCTTACAACATCAAGCCTTTCAAGGACAAGGTATTGTGTGATATTGCTCCCCTTGAAGTTTGTGATGTTCTATTGGGCCAAACATGTTTTATCGTTCAATGCCTTCATGTTGAGATCCGTGACGAAATGCAACCAGGTACAAACAAATACAATGGAGAATTGGTGGATGATGTTGTAACGGTTGGTGGCACATTAATAAATATTTAATGGATATAGTATTGAAGTGTTAATGTTTTGTTGTTGTTGTTGTAACTATGTCGAGCCTAGGTGGAGGCCAACCCGTCTATTGGACGGAAGAATGATCTACCCATAATGGGATGTTATCATGAGGATTGTGTGAAACTCGATCAAGCTTGGATGCCCCTTGGAATAGTTTAGATTTTTATTCGCAACTCATCCCCATGAGGTTTAAACACGAGATTTCGTGGGTACTAAACCCTACTCAAATCCACTGGTTTATACCTCATGGGTACTCAAGTGCCAATGTTAATTGATTAGTTTAATTGTTAAGACACTTGTGATGGGATATATATATATATATATATATATATATATATATATATATATATATATATATATATGTTGATTTTTTTATTTTATTTTATTTATTTATTTATTTTTTTCTAAATAAATTTTCTTTGCAATAATTCTATTTAAAAACAACTAAAAATAATCACTTCTTACACACTAATTCATTAAAAAACATAAATTTAATTTTTAAAAATTAATTTTAATTTTTTACAATATTCACCTTAATATCTATATTTAAATTTTATAAAGAATATATATTAGATCTAAAACTTTTGTGATCCAAAAAGTAGATAAATGTCATTTCGATTAATTATATCATTATGATTTGGTAGACATTTCGAACCAACTAATGTGGTTCATCTTCATCTTGTGCTGAGAATGAACCACATTTGCTGGTTCGAAACATCAACCAAATCCTAATAATGTAATTAATCCGAAAAACATTTATCTACTATATATATTACTAATAACCTTATTATAATATAAACTGCAATAATGAAAGACACTTAGATTCAACAAATGACATTTACGAGGCTTTACAGTTAAAGAATGAAGACAAGGTTCACCCCTCTTGGGAGACACCCTCGCTTGGAAAAAATAATGAAACACTCTTAGTTCGAACAAATAACATTTCTGGACTTTATGAACTTTTAAAAACGAAAACAAAATTCATTTTCCTTTTCGTTTGCGATGTGTCGGGAGAGAAGGAAGCTGTCATATAGATTGATATACAGCCATTACTTCGCCGTATAGGACAGGAGGACCAACGCAGCGAAGTTGCAAATGGAGGGAGCACATGCACATGAAAATGAAATTGAGAATCAGGCATCTTCGTCCTCTCCTCAACCTTCGGCATTATTTCCCGTGCAATCTTCTTCCGATCCGAAAGTCTTAAAGCCAGCCAGCCATACAACATGGCTGTCAAACACCAGCTTCAACTCCATCATTCTTCCCACCAGTACTACCAGTTCTGCAACCCTACCTTCCGATTGGTATGCCGCCCAATTAGAGGAAAATGAGGACACTGCTAGGAAAGCGTCATTGGAGGAGCCTTCTTATCCGATTTTGGGGTCCCCAACCTCAGAAGGCATTGAAGAATTCCCAGAAGAAAGTAGAAAGAGATCAAAAAGGAGAAAATTGGAAAAGAAGAAGGAGAAGGAGAGGGGCAAGGATGGAGACAGGAGTTCAAAGGTTAGTGCACGGGCTAATTCAGAAGGGAAATTGGCAAAGGAGTATTACTTCGACACGCATGGAGACAGGGACAATTTGGCATTCGGTTCACTTTACAGGTATGCTTTCTTAACCCTCAAACTCAAAACCACTACCTGTGCATATGGGTCCTTCCCCTAGTAGCGAGATTCGAATATGAATACGGAACTTCGTTCTTATGAATTTTTAATGCTCACTCTTTGTCCACATATGATTTCGCTTCAAGGAATCCCGAAAGCAAAAAGCTATAACATTCAAATGGTCTCAGAAATAGAGCTATACACAGAAGAGTAGAAGGCAGGGCATAACTGGGCATATCTGGGATCAGTGAAGTCTTGACAGATTGAAATGCCTGTTGAATTGATCACAGCTGTATCCTAGTCACCTGGTGTTTTCTTTTGGCAAAAGCCATTACATATTAGGAGAGTAGTATGAAATGTAGCTTCCAAATACCCAAATTCTCGTATTGTCTACATGTAATAACTCATGATTACATCACTTCATTATATACTCTCTAACTAAGCCTTTATTACACATGATTCTTGATGATGACCGTTATAAAGAAAGCTCATACCGTAATGTATCTCAGGGGAGGCTATCTTTTCTGCACAATCCATATAGATTAGCAAGATTTAACGCCCTATCACGATGATCATATCACATGAGATTGCTTGTTCCAAAACATAAATAAAATTTTGTACAAACAGTATCTTTGGAGCCTACTCCAAAGTAAGGTCTCCAATCAACAACTAGAGGTGAAATTTATCTGACAAGGTTGATGAAGATTAAGACATGTCACCAATATTCTATCTGACCATTGACTCACCAGCTATATCAGAACCAATGTCGGTTGAATAGTCATCATTTCCATCTTTGACATAGAACTTGTTTTCTTCACTAAACTAACCTTATCCACATCTTGATGGTTCAGCATATCAAAGTTTTTCTATTGCTTCTCTAAGGAAGCATCATCTTGTTTCATTGCTTCAAGGGTCTCCCTCTCTTCATGAAAATCAACTGATAAAGTTTAATAATTCTGCTGCTTACCTTTTCATTTATCTCCCTAAACTCAAGTGAGATGGCCCTAAATTTTGAATAGAGGGAAATCCCCTTGGAAGGAAAGCACTGATGTTGTAAAGAGGGTAAAAATCATTAAATATAGCCAAGAGACCCTAGAAGAATGTAGAAATTTATAATTTAGGACAATTAATGCAATTCAGAAATTTCGGCTCTCATTGGAGGTTTCGAGATCTAATCCCTGTAAAGTTCAGCTTTTGGGCTGTTCTGAAATAGTAATTTACAGCGGCATACAAATGACAATATTTCCCTTCACTTCAGCCTAAAAAACTAGGTGGCCCAAGAGAAAACATTCCAAACATATGCCAACAAGTTTCAGCGCTCAGAGCACAATTTTTGTAGCATATACCAGATCTGAAATCACTTATTTACATCAGATTTGCTGACCACCAAAGGTCCACAACAAGCAAGCATCAACACAATCAAGTCCTCCTTGGCTCTGAAATCAAGCTTGTATCACACAAGCTCTCCACGTGAGTATTACTTTTTTTTAGGGTTTACAAACCCTAGGTATGTTGCATTATACAAGTACATTGCAAGACAATTCGAGTGCGAGCCTCCGAATCTACATGTCCATCCTTGAGCTGGAATCCTCAAGCCCTGGGTCATCACCTATTGCATCACAGACATCAAGATTTCCATGGAACATCAAGGAGACAATAACCAAGTGACTAAGTCTTCTTCCAAGTGAAGCATCACTTCAAGCTCAAGACTCATCAAGCTTGATCTTGCCCTAGATTCACATCCACTTGACCAAGGCTTCAAAATTATGCAATGTGTTGGTTCCACTAGCCATGTCTTCTACCAGGGAAGAAACTCTAGTGCTACAACAAGAGCCATATTAACCACGGTCATCATCGATGTTATGTATGTATCTAGGGTTTACATTAATAGCATAGGCCCTAGCATCACACAAGGGAAGTCTCTCCATGAACATCCTGTTGAACGGAGTTAGAGGAGGAATGGTTCAGCCAAGTTTAGAGGTTCACTAAACTTAGCAGAGGGACCCACAGTCCACTACTAGTAGATTTTTATTATTTCCTATGTATTGACTTAGGAAAAAATTGTTTTTCCTTAAGTTAATTTATAATTTGTGCCAACCTAATATTTTAAAGTATTCACAGCCTTGTAAGTGCTTTGTGGTGCCCGGGTTGAGTTATAAAGGGGAGATAAGGCAGCTGGTGGGCAGTTCGACTTGTGCATCAGATTTGTGTGTGTGTTCTTCTTAGCTATTGCAGCCAACTTACTTTGCATTAGGGCATCACTACCACTGCATGAGGGCAGAAGGAAAGATGCAATATGACATTCAAATTTTCCAGCTAAGTAATCTCTACAGCCAGGCCAAGTTTCAGCTCAGGAAGGCCACGCAGGACACTGTACAGACCAGTACAGATTCCATACAATGCACAGGCTGAAAGAGGGCTGCACGCAGGAGGAGAGACTGAGTGGGTTGTGCCTAGTCCAATTGGGTGCAGTGAGAATTTCAAGGGTTGCTGAGATTGAAGGGAAGTTTTCCTTGTTCATTGTAATTTTCTAAAAAACCATTAGAGGAAATTTCAGCCTAAAAGTGGCCTACTAAGGTAAAATCTAAAATAATAGTTAAAATAATAAAATAAAAGTTATGAATTTTGGAGGGAAAAGAATAAAACTATTTTTTTTAATTGTATTTTTGGCTTATCTCTTTATAAGATTACTCAAATTTCAAGTGTAGACACTCGTTGGATGCGGAATTAAATTTCACATCCAACGAGTACCCATTATGCATACTTTTTAAAAGACCTGCATTGATAAAAATTGCAGATACATTAAAAAACGTGTTGAACACGTTTTTTAATGTATCTGCAATTTTTATCAATGCGGTTCTTCTCAAAATTATGCATAATGGGTACTCGTTGGATGTGAAATTTAATTCCGCATCCAACGAGTGTCTACACTTGAAATTTGAGTAAACCTATAATGAGATAAACCAAAAATACACTTTAAAAAATAGTTTTTCTTCTTTTCCCTCCAAAATATTTACATGTATCTCTTTTTATTACGTGAAAATTTCATGGGCACTTTTAGGCTAAAATTTCCTCTAATGAATTTTTTGAGAAGAAATAAAAATAACACACGCGTTGCAGGTTTTCTCCGGTTGGGGTTTCCTAGGTAAATTTCTGGTGTTGAATATTTAATGTGTTTGTGTCTTCAGTTTTATTTTCCGCTGCATTATACAGTTAGAAAAACTCAGTATGTTTGATGAAAGTTTAGTTCAGCTCTTCCATTTTTGATAATTCATCAAAAACTAACACATCCAAGATGTTTATCTTTCCCCTTGTCTTTTCCTATGGTTTCATCATGAACCCTAATGTTATGCTTCTAGGTTATCCTCATAAATTGTAACATTTTGCTGTCTACAAGACTTCTCCAAGACAATACAAAGAATAGAGTACATTGATCGATGATGGATATAAGGGCCATCTCCTCTCTTATTTATACAAGGAGGTTAGGGAGGCTAACATAATATAAAGACACGTGTCTATACAAGTAACCAACAAGGCAACCCCATGTGGAAAGCTCTATAGTACAAAGATGTCCATGTGTCAAACTAGGCTTTATCCAATCTCCAAAGTGAAATGCCCTCCAAGTATGATCCTCCTTGGGCTCAACACTCCTCTCGCAAAATGGCGTGCTCTCCAACAAGTTGTTAGTCCAATGCTCCCTCTTCCATGGTGGTCCACTGTTCGAGTGTCATCATATAAGGTGCTCCTTCTTTAGCTGTGTGGCACATGCCTTCTCAATTGGTCAGTGCTACTCTCATGTGTGCTAGTGTGGTTAATAAGCTTTAATATGTGAAAATTTCTGAATCTAAGTATAGAAATCCTACTGCAGTAAATCTGATTTGCATTACCTATGTTATCACCCAATTTTTTTTTTCAAAACATCGTATATCAACTCTATTTTTGATCATGGTCTCAAATAGGTTTGAAAGTCATTTTAAGTTTTGGTTAAGGGTAGGTCATAGTTTTTATAAGTTTAAAGGTCATCATTTGAATTCAAATAAAGTCCTTAAAGGTCCATTCTATGATCAAATATTCCCATTTTTCATTTAGAGGTCATTACATTAAGTTTCGGGCTAAATTTCTGCAATTAGCCAAGAATCCTCCGTTTCGTAGCGCCGTTAGTTAAAAAAAAAGGTTTTGCGCTACGAAAGCGCTAATACTTTCGTAGCGCAAACTGCGAAAAATACACTGTGTGCGCTACGAAAGCGCGGTTTCTTAACCGTCTTGTCAATTATGCTGAAATCTGTCAGAATTCATTAAGAATTGATAGGATAGTGGTATGGGGAGTCAGTTTGTTATCAGATTCAATGTACTTACCTGTTTCATAGTCATCATAGTTATCATAGGGCATGATGAGGCATCATTCACTTGTGAGATGATATCTCAAAATTCAAAATCTTGCCTAATTTGGTTATTCTCGTTATCATTTACCTCCATACAACTGTCTGGGCTCTGAAGTAGTTAAGTTAAGCCTGTGGTTGTTCTATACCAAGGCTATCTTGACTATAGTCAAGCGAGGCTGTTTCATTTTCTCAAGCAAAGCTATTTTCAACATTATCAAGCGAGGCTGTTCATTTATTTCAAGCGAGGCTGCTCATCTACTAATCAAGCGAGGCTGTTCATTTATTTCAAGCGAGGCTGCTCATCTACTAATCAAGCGAGGCTGTTTTACAGATTTAAGAGAAGCTGACAAGTTTTTCTAAGAAGCATGTCAAAGGAGAAGAAGGTCCACAGAGGGGGACATTGTCTAAGATATGAGCCTGAAAATGTGAAGGCTTTAATTGAAGATCAAACAGTGATGGAGGCTTTTAGCAAAGCAGGTTGTCTCCGGTTTTGTGAAAAGCTGCAGGGGTGCCACACATAGGTGTCAAAAGAGTTTGCCTTACACTTTAGTGGAACAACTACCAAAATTGGAATGTTAAATGTGCCAGTCACACCTGAGATTATTACTTCTCTGACAGAAATACCAAGAGGGCAGGAAACTTGGTTTAAAGGTTTTAAGTTTGACATGGAGCTATGCAAGGAATTCATGAAACCTGAGTATGCAGATATGGACTTGAACAATGCAATACCTAGAAGCTTTATCAAAGACACATACGCCAAGCCGCTGTTCAACATTCAAAGATACTTTACATGTGAAGGCAGGTACCATAAAGTTTATACTTATCATTTTAAGCTACTTCTGCATTTCACAGGTATGATATTACTAGATTTGCCCTTTTACTTGCATAGGAGACTTGCCAAAATGGCTGATAAAGTACAAGCCAAATCTGAGGGTTGTGAAACATCTTTGTTTCACCATGGTTTGATAAAGTTATTGGTTTTGAGTGAGCTTCAGAAAATAAGCAGGGATTGGTCTTCCTTTTTGTTTATGAATGGTTTTGAAATGGAAACCCTAACCCCAGCGAGAAACCCTAAAACAAGAAGAACTCCTTCACCACCAGTAGCAGAGTCTAGTTAGCCTGTGGTTGCAAGATCAAAGAGGTTTGTAAAGTTGAAACCAAGGAAACAAGTTGAGAAAAGAGCAGAGAAGACACAAGTGCTTGTTGCAGCAACCCCTTCACATGCAAAACAGAGGTCAAAAAGTGTTAAAGAGGCAAAACAAAAAAAAGTTGCCAGCCAGTAGGAAATCAAGAGAGTTACAAGAAGCCAATCAGTGGCATCAAAGGGAAAAACAGTTGTTTCAGGTACAGAGGTCAGTCCAGTGATGAAGGGAAATTTAAATGACATCCTTCATGCAATCGATATAGAAGAGTCACCTATTGTGCAAGCTGATTTCATTGGAGTTGATGAACACAAACAGAAAAAGGTTAAGTCAGCAAAGAAACTGGAATTTTTGGGTGAAAATGCAGCTTTTATATTTCAAGCAAGGAAACCTTTAACAAGGCATGCAAAGAAACTCAAGGAAGGCAGTAAAGAGGTCCAAGAAATTGTTGAAACAGCCAGTCCCTGAAGAGGTGGTTGATCTCTCATCACCAATAGTAGAGCATGCAACCAGCAGGACAATGAAGGGAAAATAACACATGACAGAGTGTCAACATCTTGAGGAGAGATTGAAGCTAGCAAACCAAGAGATTGCTATGACGAGAAAGAGGGCCATAAAGCATATTATTGAGAAAACAGAGTTCAAAATAATGAAGGCAGTATGGGAAGGCCAATCTAGTTCTAGGTATGAGATTCCAAACAGTGCAAAACAATTTTTTACATGGACAGTTCCAGCCATCAAGGAAACAAAATTTGTTAGAGTGATCAATACTCACTTGAGAGCCAGTAATAGAAGACTAAGAGGTCAAGTGGAGGATTTGGAGCTGCAACTGAAACTGTCTCAGAATGAACTAAAAAACCAAGGTGCAGAATGACAAATTCAAAGGCAAAATCAAATGGAAAATGAAGAATAAACCTTATGAAAGTTGTGTTTTTAGTTCATATGGCTGATTGCTTTAATGAAACCAATAGTATTATGAAGTTTTGGCAAAATTTTGATTTGAATTTTGAAGAAATCTGGACAAAACTGCTCACTCAACAGGTTCGTAGCGCAAACAGTGCAAAAATGGTGAAATGCGCCACGAAACTGCTATAGCAGCTTTTTTCACCCTTTTCCATAAATTTTTGAAGGGAAGATCTGTGTATTTTGACTTGAAATTTCTAGCGAGGATGTGTTAAGTGAATATGCTGATAATCCCGGAGGAAGGAAACCAAAATTTTGAAGGCAAATAGGTTAAAAGACTGCGCTACGAAAAGTGCTACAAAACTGTGCTGTTTTCGTAGCGCAGGTCTGTTTCTGCTATTTTGGACAGTTCGATGGTGATTTTGTACAGCTGGCACTTAAGGATGATTTTGGGCATATGTTATTTCAATTCCTGACAACAAATAGCTTCGAAGTCATGGGTTCATGGTGGTCAGAGTGTCTCAAGAACACAAAGAATCCTAAGCCTAGAAAACAAGGGACAGTTTCCTAGTTTGCAGGAGATCAGCATTGAGGTCATAAAGTGTTGGAGCTTATCATCTGGATTCGACCTTATGGGAATACAGTTGGAAAATGATGTAATCTAGTTTAGATAAGGTTGTTATGAGTAGAGTTAAGGAGTTTGAGTCCTATTTGTAGTAGGAATGTTCATTAGGTTTACAGTTGTCATTTTGTAATAAATACCATGTCTCATGGTTAGGCAAGGTGTCAAAAAGTAGGAATTCGACGTATCTAGATGAGGATAAGGTTATCCTATGTTGTAAATGATCTATAAAGATGAAGAAGTCGAAATGCTAAGGGTTGGACATTTTTAGCAAAAACACTGTGTTTATTGTAAGTGACTAGTTTCAACTTAATACAGAGTTTTCCACTTAGCCAACTCAAGATTCATAAGGAGTTCTAGTGTTCTTTTGTTCTAATGGCATCTTCTTACTATTCTATTGCAGTGGTGTTTGCTTATGTTACTCAAAATTCATCATTGATGCTCTGACTTCCTTCATAGACAACTTGACTGTGTGTTTTACCGTTTCACATGTGTATCTCTTGATTAGAACTCTGATATGCCTTGACTTCCATGCTAAGTTGATTGTTTGGTTTTACTGAAACTAATATGACTCCATAAGCCCTATGTGCACTTGCTAATGTGATTTACAACCAATATCTATCATTTATCTGCTTGTTACCCCACATAGAGTTAGCCATCTATATTTTTATCAAAAATCATTAACCCTAGAGAGAGCCCTCTCAGGTTGAGGAGGCTAAGCCTCAATCAAAAGATTGTTCTGAAACAATTACACGAGATTAACTTGATTGGCAACCTATCAGGTCTGATTTTATGATAACAACCTACTTGCCTTATTTAAATTACAAGTTATTTTTCTGAATCTTCAGTAAAAATACTAATGCAAATACACTGCAGCCTACATAATTATACAGATCAAGTACTGAAATATAAGTGACACATTTAGACAAAGGACACACTTATTTTTGGACAAATGTCCCCGGAAAAACCCAATGTGGGAAAACTGGTGCAACAATTATGAGGGTTTATATTATTATGCAGATTTCTGAATACAATCTAGGGTGCCAAATCCGGCTCACCCAACAGAGAAAATCCTCGACAGAAGTACCTCTATCTGGAGACAGATATTTCGGCTGATCCAGCAGCAGAATGAAGAAACCCCAAGGTGACTGTACTGTCTCCAGTGTTGTGCAACGATGGCTGCAACAAGCTCTACGCTGAGACTGCGTCACCGTCCTCGTGAGCCTTCCCAACTCAAAAATCGATTTGCTGAATGGGTGCCCGATCTGCTTCACAGAAACCCTAGCGCAACTACTCAAGTGACTGCGTCACTCCCTCTGGCTCTACATCACCCTTCTGGCTCTGCGTCACCCTCTCAAGGGCTGCACTGTCTCTCCTGGTGCTGATTTTATTCTTTGCACTTGTATTCTCGGCCTTGGACTGAAGTCTCGCTGTCAAACTGCCCCTAACTGCACTGAATTACTCAGATCTGATCTTTGTCCGAGCACTGCTCCGTCAGAAGAATTCAATCTCTAAATTCATTCTCCGTGTGTGTTCTCCAACTGACCCTCAAGCCTTCCTTTATACTTTTCCTGTTGATGAATCAATGACCGTGATCTAATCTCTAATCGATGGCTAAGATTAGAAAAGACTTGATCCTTGTCACTTAGAAGCTTCTCACCCACATGTTAAATTAATTCTCTTTAATTATTTAATTTCCTTAAGTTTTAACTTAGGCTCCATTTAAAATATTAATTATTTGAATAACTTAAGCTCCAGATGGAATTTCTCCAAACGATTTCTAGGTCTTGGAGATCTCATGTGTTCTAGCCCCTCCACAAAGTTTCGGAGCTAGAGCATATCCGATGCTATCCAAACATCAACACTCCCTCTTAGCGAGGAATGTGCTCTAGCAACACTTCTCACCAGAAGTATCACTCTGATCCACCACATCGGTCCTCTCTGTTGTTGATGCTCGACTGTTGCCCCTCATCCACTGCGCTGCTGCTATCTGTACTGCTATCCATGTCACTGCTACATCTGTACTGTAACTCCCTTTCAAATGCTGCATCATGCTGCCCATAACACTGCCACTGCTAATTGCTGCACTGTAACTTAGTTGCTGAGAGTTAAGCAACTGAAAAACCACCCAAAAATCTGACATACAAGTTAGTCTAGATGAATCTCAATGGTGAAGCTCCCTCTGTTGCTAATTTGCGCTGACCCTCTGATGCTACTGCGCTGCTACTGCTCTGCACACCTCCGTGCACTGCACTGGTGCTGCCTCTGCTTTGCGTTGCTTCAGACTTCGACACTCTAGCTCTGCCACTGTTGCTCCATCATCTCTCACACCAACTGACACCCATCACTCTGCTACTGTCATTAAGGGCTCCCGTAGCCGTATGTGATCCAAGAGTTTGGGCACCTCAAAGATTCTGCCCCTGCCATTGCAGTTCAAAGAACTATAGATCAATGTCACTCCACTTCTTCTCTCTAGGCACATGAGCACTCATGGCACAATCATCATCATCCCCGTCATCGTCCTTCGCTGCAGCAACCTTCGAATCAGAATCTTCCTTGCCCTTCTTCTTTTGAGGGCTTTGTGTCGTGAAATGTCCCAATTCTCCACACTTGAAGCATTTGACCTTCGAGAGGTCCTTCTTCTTCCTTCTCTGCTGCCCATGCTGTCCCTCAGATGCGAGTGCCGCATCTTCCTCTTCCTCCTTGCTCTTGATCCCCGTATTGCTGCTTCCCGCCTTGGTAAAGCTTCTGATCTATTCTTGTCGAAGAGGTGCCCACATCTCCTCCGAGTTTGGAAGAGCGACTCTGCCCAAAATACCTTGGACAAAGGTTTCCCAGTCTTCCGTGACTGCATTCAGGGTAGTCTAGACCATAAGTCCATCATCTGGTGTAGCCCCTATGGAAGCCAGCTGATCTCAGATTGCTCACAATTTGATAAAGAAGGTGTCAATTTCTTCTCCCTTCTGCATCTGATTCTCAAGCAACATTCTCCGCTGGACGGAGCTTCCCTGGTACATAGTGGTCAAGGAAGTCCACATTTCCCTTGTCGTGTTCTTCTCGACAATATGTGGGATCACATGATCCTTGATTCCGTCCATGATCATGCGTTTTTCCTTCTTGAGCCTCTTCGTACTTTTTGAGAGGATCAACATTAATAGGGACAACAACTACATTCAAGACACGATCCTTGATGCGATGATCATCCAAAACTGACAAGATCCTGGCCTTCTAGATGACAAAGTTGGATGCTCCGTCCAACCTATCCTGGTCCCTCAGTCCATGTGAGGTCATCTCTGCTCAATAATAAAAAAAGATGTCGAACTGGTTCTCTTCTCCCTCTTTTGCCATTGCCCCAACAAAACTCGAATCTAGGCTTCTTTGACGCTAGAAACCCTCTAAGGAACAAGCTCCCTCTGAAAATCGATTTTCTTTACGGAAATCCTTCTGCCAACTGATGTCGAAACACTCCTCTTTGATCACTCTTTGCTGTTGATCAACACTGGATCTAGACTTCTGGGCAAGAAGTCTTCTGAGGAATTGCTTCCCTCTACTTTTCCATTGCTCCACTAGACACTGTTCTGCACCAACAAAAACAATGCCCCACTAGAAACTCTAGAAGAACTGCACTTCTAGGCACGACAACCGGAAAGACGGAGACTCAAAACCTCTGCACTGGCCCAGCAAACACTGTGCTGCCTCTGCTGCAGCTACAATGTCACCCTAGTTGGCTGACGCAGGCTCTGCGTGAGCCCCTCTGGTGACTGCGTCACTCTTCCTTGCGTCTTTCTGGTTCTGCGCTGTCTCTCGGGACAGTTGCCTTCCCTCAACAAGTTTCCCTCCATCTTTTCGCTAATGGCTTCAGCGCTACTTGATTTGCAACAACTCTGATACCATGGGAAAATTTCCAAATCTCAGTTACAAAAATCCTACTGCAGTAAATCTGATTTGCATTATAAATTACAAGTTATTTTTCTGAATCTTTAGTAAAAATACTAATGCAAATACACTGCAGCCTACATAGTTATACAGATCAAGTACTAAAAAATAAGTGACAGATTCAGACAAAGGACACACTTATTTTCGGACAAATGTCCTCGGAAAAACCCAATGCGAGAAAATTGGTGCAGCAGTTCTGAGGGTTTATATTATTATGCATATTTCCGAATACAATCTAGGGTGCCAAATCCGGCTCACCCAACAGAGAAAATCCTTGGTAGAAGTACCTCTATCCGGAGAGAGATATTTCGGCTGATCCAGCAGCAGAATGAAGAAACCCCAAGGTGACTGCACTGACCCTAGTGTTGCGCAGCGATGGCTGCAGCAAGCTCTACGCTGAGACTACGTCACCTCCTCTAGTGGCTACGCCACCCTTTGCGTGAACCTTTCGGGCTTAGAAATCGATCTGCTGAATGGCTGCCCGATCTGCTTCACAGAAACCCCAATGCAGCTGCTCAAGTGACTGTGTCACCTTCTCTGGCTCCGCGTCGCCCTTCTGGCTCTGCATGAGCCCCGTTGGCTCTGCGTCACCCTCTCAAGGGTTGCGCTGTCTCTCTTGGTGTTGATCTGCCTCTCTGCACTTGTATTCTCGGCCTTGGACTGAAGTCCTGCTGCCGAATTGCCCCTCACTGCACTGAATTACTCAGATCTGATCTTCGTTCGAGCATTGCTCCGTTAGAAGAATTCGATCTCTAAATTCAGTCTCTGTGTGTGTTCTCCAACTGACCCTCAAGCCTTCCTTTATAATTTTTCTGATGAGGAATCAACGACCGTGATCTAATCTCTAATCGACGACTAAGATTAGAAAAGACTTGATCTTCGTCACTTAGAAGCTTCTCACCCACATATTAAATTAATTCACTTTAATTATTTAAATTCCCTAAGTTTTAACTTAGGCTCAATTTAAAATAATTAATTATTTGAATAACTTAAGCTCCGGGTGGAATTTATCCAAACGATTTCTGGGTCTTGGAGATCTCATGAGTTCTAGCCCCTCCACATCTAATGCTACCCAAAAGTCAACTTAATACTTCTTGTCAACATATGTATGGGGGTCCATCACCAACCTCCATGAAGTTTGCTCCACAACCTAAGCATCCTCAAGTGAGTGTCGAGCCTCCAAGGCATATATGATATATCATATGGTCCCAAGTGCTAGTAGCCCTCCTCCAAGCACCTAATGCTCCTCCTAGGGAGGAACCTCCCTTGATAGAGGAGCAGACACCTTCATTGTGTGCACCCATGCGGTTGGTCATCATGTTGATTAGAATAAGAACCTCCTCAGTAAGGGTGCCATCCCAACACTTTAACCATGGTTGAGCTTCCACACCAAATTAAGCCATCTCTATGTCCATGGAGCATCACCAAAGGGCTAGGAGACAAAGCGCTTTCCTAGCAGGGTGAAAACACTTTGAGAGTAACCCCAAAAGCTACCAAAGAGAAGTGTAACTTTTGTATAAGTATAAAACCCCAATAGAAGAGATTTGAACCTACAATTCTATGTGTAATGACATGAATTTTTAGACCAAGTGATGAAATGAGCCATGAAAAGAGATGATACAAACCAACTTCTAGTTTAGCTGCTATAATGAGTCCTTGAAGGTAGGGTAAAACCCTAGGAAAGAGACCATTGGAGAAACCCTTGATCCACAACCCTTAGGGTAATGCCTCTAGCCAAAAATCTTCAGATCACTTGTAGAAGAAAAAACTTTAATTTTGCATTTCTTAAGGGCAACGCTAGTAGCCAAAAACCTCCTAAAATTGCAGTTGAAAATAAGATATTGAAACCCTATCTTTGTAATCACAAAAAGGTAATGCCTCTTGCCAAAAGTCTTCGAATTGTTGGTCAAAAATTAAATCTGAGACCTTGATTTTAAAATCATAAAAACTAGTGATTCAACCAATCCATAACCGTAGAGCATCTATTGTTTTTTTTTCAAATAAATAAGCAAGTAAACCCTAATGTTAGGCCCCCTAATCTCAATAGACATGAACTTTGTAATTAATGGAGAAAATGGCACAAAAAACCCTAATAAAGTGCCTTTCCAACGAGAAAAACACAAGGGAACAACCCCAATATTCCTCTAGTTAGCGTTTCTTCCACATGCCAATTTCGATCACAAAAATACTAGTATGAACAATGAAGAAAAAAATGCTAAAAACAACAACAAAATGAGTAGGGAAGGTTCACACCTGTTAATACCATGTTGAGTTCACAAATAGATAGAGGGGATTGAATGGAGCCAAAATGACTAACTGAAAACCTTGCCAAAAAAGAGAAATGACATTGAAACAGTGCATTGGAATTTCCATTAATACACTAGAAGGAGAAAGATCAAGTGCACAAGTGAAAGAAAAACCAGCCAAAGGACAAGAGTGCACCAACACTAGATAGGGCCCACGCGTGCCCATTGGATTTAACATTTTATATTAGAGAACTTTAGTTCAATGGTAAAAAATATGATTTAAAATGAGGTTTGAGTTGTGTACTTATACACAACTCAGGTAGGGTGTCCTCCCAAAGGAGGTTATTTGCCCACAAAAGTAAGGCACGCGCTTTAATAGGGAAAGTAAGGCACGTGCTTTAAGAGGGTTATTGAGCCTACATTTTAAATTTGACTAGGTTGGCATTAACCACAACTGGTATTACAATAAAAGAATAAAGTATGGCCTTAGCCATGATTACGACTACATTGTTGATACATATGAATGGTCCATGGCTAGATGTAAAAATTACATCCATAATTACAACAAATCGGTCAATTCTACTATCAATTTGCAAAGCTAGATCACATTACAAGTTATAAAACTAGTTGCCATATACTTTGCCTATGCTAAATTGAGTGCATCCACTGATTGCTTTTTGCTAAAATAAGAAATCACACTTGTTCTTATTACCCATAGATATACTATACATGGATAAATTTACAAGAAAAAATTTCCTCCTACATTGTAGTTTGTTGGCCAACAACCTTACCATGATCCACAGATAGACAGCCTTAGATGGCTCTCTTCCATTATTTGGTCAATATTTATTGATCTAGCATACTCATTCGATGAAAGCGGGTCATCAATTTAAGGTATTTTAATAATCATTTTTTTATTCAAGTGCATTTATTTAATGTTTTAAGGCATTTTTAGTATGGATCACATGTTGAAATTGGATTATAGATCGTTATCGTGTGAATACTTGTTCCCTACTTGACCTTTGTTGTTATCATGTGTCCCTAATCCAGTGTGACCTTCCTTAGGGTCTTTTATTTCACTGATTACGAGGGGCACAAATAGGAGGCTTTGATGGTGGTAGCACTCAATGTTATTCATACTTATCATCATTCCCATACATTAATTATCCCATCTTTTGATTGGTTTGTGTTAGTTGCTCGTACTAGTTCCCTGTTGGCTTTGTCCTATGAGAAGAAGCGATTAAATTGTGAAGATTCATAAAATTGGAATTCTATTGCAGCAACTGGAAAATATTCACCTAATTGTTAATATTTACTTAACAATTTATTTGCAGTTATCTACGACAAACACTGAATACATCACACTGCAACCTACACCAATATAAAAATGTTGTGGAAACAAAATACAACACAGGAAAGAAATAAACACACAATCAACACCGTTATTTTTGGACAATGTCCTTGGTAAAACCAATTGCGGGAAAACTGGTGCAACTGTTGAGGGTTTGTATCATTATGCAGTAGTTTTTGAATACAAATCTTTGGATGCCTTATTGGCTATCCGATATAAAGGATATAACTGGCAGAAATGAAGTGAGAATTAACCTCACACTATCACTGGTGATCCGACACTGATCCAGCCTCTAAATGGCTAGCCCCAAGCTACCTTTGAGTAGTCACTACTCTACCTCTGCGTCACAACTCGTAGGGATTGCGTCACTCCTCTGGTTGATCGATCTGTTGGCTGGTTGCTTAGATCTTTGACCCTCCGGTCTCATACCTCGGCTCACGACACTAGATCTGGATTGCTCCTATGCATATATGCGAATCTCCTCAGAGGCTCTGCGCTGCCTCAACGTAGCTCTGCACTGCCCAGCGTGGCACTGCGCAACCTCTTCTGGATCTCTCTCTGCCTCCTCTGCAATGTATTCATCGGATCAAGAATACTTCCTCCGGCCAACTATCTCTGCCCCTCATTGCAAGAAATCACTTTGATCTTTCTCTGACAATTGTTGCGCTGCTCTCTTGAGAAATCGATCTCTTGATCTCTTACTTGATGTCTTTTTCAAATCCTTATCAAGCTCCTTATTATAATCTCTCGTTGACAAATCAACAACCAAGATTAAAACATAATCAAAGGCTAAGATTAACTAGGAGTCGATCCATGTCTTTATCTAGAAGATTCACACTTGATCCAATTAATACAATTTAATTAATCACATTTCCTAATGTTAGACTTAGGAATACATTAAAAATGATTAATTATTTTAATTAAATCCTTTCTGGGTCTGGAAATTGTGGAATGCATGTGTCTTAGCCTCTCTGCAAAATCTTGAGGCTAGAGCACATATGATGTTACAAAAATCAACTACCTCTTGAAGCATCACTCTGACTTCTACACCATCCCAGCTGCGCTGCTGATGTCTAGCTGCCGTTGCCCTCCAACTCCTGCATAGCTTTCTCTGTGCTGCATCTATGCTGCTACCGACTTTGCATGATGCTGTCAACTGCATCTGCACTGCAACTCTGTTGTTGCTGCCACTGCAACATCCGCAACTCCTTCTCATCTGCTGCTGCTGCAACTAAGAGATGTCGATCAACTGAACCAACTATGTTCAAATTGATGCATCTATCCACTAGTTTTGATTGCTGCTAGCCTCTGCGCTGTCACTAAAGCCTCTGTGCTGCTGCTGACTCTGCATTGTGCCAACTGCACTGCTGCCAACTCTACTATGCGCTGCTCAGTTCTTGACGCTGCTAACCACTGCATCTGTCACTTTGGCACCTGACTGCATTAACTGCCACTGGTCCATCCTGCTACTGCTGCTATGGGCTCTCATAGCAAGGTGATGATCGAAGAGGTGGACTCCTCAAGGATCCTGCCCATCCTGAAGTTCTTCGAGGCTACAAAATCATATCACCCCACCTCTCCCCTAGAGGTATATGGGCAATCATAGAAAACTCCTCCAATTTGGAGGACCGCCTATCAATTTATGCGGTAGTAGCTTGCTGATCCTGCTCCTTTTCCTTGCCCTTCTTTCGAAGAGGACACTGAGAATTGAAGTGGCCCATCTCACCACATCGGAAACACTTGATCTTCAAAATGTCCTTTCGCTTATGCTGCTCCTGCTGTCCCTTCGGTGCGAGGGTTGCATTTTCCTCTTCCTTCTCGATCTTCACCCCACTGCTGCTGCTGCCACTTATGGTGCTTTTCACCAAATCACACCTCATCTCCTCTTATTGTAGATCATCCCAAACTCTCTCCCAATCATGCAACTTCTCTCTGCATAAGATACTCTGGATAAGGACTTGCCACTCGTAAAAGCTGTCAAGGGCCAGCTGTACAAACTCAGTACCTTGAGGCGCTGCTTCACAACAACCAGTTGATCTCAGGTATCCTGAAGTTTTGCCAAGAAGGGGTCTATGCACTCCCCCTTCTGCATCCTCGTGCATCTCATCTTCTCTTCCAAGTACATCTTCCGCTGCTTGGAAGAGCCCTGATATAACGCGGCCAATGCATCCCACATCTCTTTGGCAGTGTCTTTGCCTGCTATGTGAGATACTATGTGATCTCTCACTCCATCGAGGATCAACCTCTTGGCCTTTGCCATTTCCTTCTTGCAGGTCTTAAGTTGATTTGGATCTGTAGGCTCAGCTACCACATTAATGATATAAGTTTTGAGATCATGCTCGTCTAGAAGGAAGGAAGCCCTTGCCTTCCAGATTGCATAGTTGGAGGCACCCTCCAATCGATCTTGATCTCGCAACCCAGCTGATGCCATCTTGCCATTCAAATGTCGAACTGCCTCCTCTCTCCTTTGCACAGCTACTGACTGACTCTACGGACTCCCTACTGGAGTAAGTAGATCTGCTCCCGGCTACTATTGCTCTGTAGTGAGAAATCAAATTCCTTGGGTCATAATTCCCCAGTATGTGCCCTTCTTTCCTCTTCTGACATTTTTTTTGTCCCAACAAATTGCTGCAAAAAACTGCATCCTAGCTGAAGATCTGCTCGACACTGAATCTAATGTGTTGCACTCTCTGCCTCTGGCAAGATCTCGATCCGAAAAATATACTCTTTGTCAAATCACTCAGAGAAGTATTTTTCCATGAAAATCAGCCTTCCTGGCCCAATGGACTGCGCAACCCCTCTAGGGTTCGATGTGCTGCCTACACAGTCTTTTCGAACTCCCTCTTTTGCTCAGCGTTGGGCTTCTTCCCGCTCTGCGCTCCCGCTTCACCTGCGCTTTGATACCATGTGAAAATTCCTAAAACTGGAATCCTATTGCAACAACTGGAAAATATTCACCTAATTGTTAATATTTACCTAACAATTTATTTGCAGTTATCTACGACAAACACTAAATACATTACACTGTAACCTACACCAATATAAAAATGCAACGGAAACAAAATACAGCGCAGGAAAGAAATAAACACACAATCGACACCGCTATTTTTGGACAATGTCCCCTGAAAAACCCAATGCGGGAAAATCGATGCAGCAGCTGAGGGTTTGTATTATTATGCAATAGTTTTTGAATACAAATCTTTGGATGCCTTACTTGCTATCCGATACAGAGAATATAATTGGTAGAAATGAAGTGAGAATTAACCTCACAATATCATTGGCGATCCGACACCGATCCAACCTCTGAACGACTAGCCCCAAGTTGCCTTTGCGCTGCCTCTGCGTCCATAGGGACTGCGTCACTCCTCTGGCTGATCGATATGCTGGCTCGATTCTCAAATCTTTGACCCTCCGGTCTCACACCCCAACTCCCGACACTAGATTTGGACAGCACCTCAGCAGATTTGCGAATCTCCTTAGAGGCTCTGCGCTGCCTCAGTGTAGCTCTATGCTGCTCAACGTGGCACTACGCAGCCTCTTATGGATCTCTCTCTACCTCCTCTGCAATGTATTCACCGGATCAAGAATACTTCCTTCGACCAACTATCCCTACCCCTCACTACAAGAAATCACTTCGATCTTCCTCCGACAACTGCTGTGCTGCTCTCTTGAGAAATCGATCTCTTGATCTCTTACTCAATGTCTTTTCCAAATGCCCATCAAGCTCCTTCTTATAATTTCACGTTGACAAATCAACGACCAAGATTAAAACATAATCAAAGGCTAAGATTAACTGGGAGTTGATCTGTGTCTTTATCTAGAAGATTCACACTTGATCTAATTAATACAATTTAATTAATCACATTACCTAAGTTTAAACTTAGGAATACATTAAAAATGATTAATAATTTTAATTAAATCATTTCCGGGTGGAATTTCCCAAAACACTTTCTGGATATTGTGGAATGCATGTGTCTTAGCCTCTCTGCAAAATCTCGAGGCTAGAGCATATCCGATGCATGTTATTCATACTTAAAACTTATCGTCATTCCCATATATTAATTATCCCATATTTTGATTGGTTGTTGTCAATAGCTCGCACTAGTTCACTGTTGGCCTATGAGAAGAAGGGGTTGAATATACCCGAGGTTGATACAATTGTAAGAAACAAAAGAGCATGAGCGAAATGTTAAAATGCAAAAGAGTGGCAAGGGATGTAAAACAAGTAAAAGCTACTATTAGCTTGAGCATAGTATCCATGCATATAATGTCTATCAAAGTAAAAAGGAACTCTTAAATGTCTCGACCTTGTTGGTGCGATAAACTACTAATCATTGAAGGGGGATTGTGTAACAATCAAAATTCGTATACGCAACGAAAATATTTAAAATACTTCGAAGACAAAGACATCCATCGTAGGACAATAATTGTGAATTGTATATTGTATAAAAGAATTGATGTAGGATAATTACAAATGAGAATGAGGGCCTGCTTATATACCCTAGGCAGGTGCCCTTTCATGAACGATCATGTCTCTAAGACATGCCTCTGCATTACTAACTAACTAACCATTAGTTAATTACTTCTAATTCATTATTATATTTATATGTATATTTATTATTATTTTTATATGAATTATATTCATAACATTGCCTTCCTCTTCAAAAAGATTTGTCCTCAAAGCTTACTGATGACAGGGATTGATCTATTTTCTCGTTTCAAACATCTTCTCGCCTTTGAACTTTCATCTTCGTAGATACAAGACAATATGATACTCTGAGTGATAGACAAAATTGTTGTGCTAAGAACGGATTAGACCATCCGAGATTAATCTTCTGAGGAATCAAATTTTGTGATGAATAGTTATCGTACGACTGGATTCTGCAAACTTCAGTATTCCTGAGAACATAAATTTGTCGATTATTTTCTAAGTGATACAGGTACGTAGATTGACTGGAAAGTCTGCTTTTGTGATTCAAATGTCGATAAATAGTTATTCTAGTTGGAATTTCCCTTATCATATTAGCGGTTGTTTCCTAATTTCCTTCAGGTGCTATTGTTGTTGAGTTGACAACTGAATCATCATTTGGAATGTTCATTGATTGAACTGCAACTTCTGCATGCGTTTTCACTTTAATAGGATTTGGATTTCCCTGAATTGTGAGATTAGTGGAATCAGTGTTTGTTTCTTCTTCTCCAACTTGGACTTCTACATCTAGCGATTTTGATGTCTCCTTTGCGACAATTTTTTCAAACCTATTCGTCAGTGATTTCTTATCATCCTTAAGTTTTTTAATCGGTTTGATCAAATTTTGGTTATGATTTTTGAGACGTAAGCATTCCTCATTTCTTGAGTCAACTTTAGTTTGGCATTCAAGCTTCTTGTCTTTTAAACACTTTATTGTTGGAAATATTCATTGATGGCAAAGGAGCACAATGGAGCACCACGTGAATTATCATTAAGGCAAAGAAGCAGAGAAGCAACAACAATAAGACAAAGAAGCAGATCAGGCAATAATGCAGTAAGAAAACATAAAAGAAAGGCAGAGGAGCAGCCGAGAGGTAAGGAGCAACATTAGACCATCAACAAAGACAAAGGAGCAAAGAGGAGCAACTTTAGAAACAAAGGTAGCAAAAGTAGTTAAGGCAGAAAGGAGCAAAGGTAGAGTCGTGAAGCAAAGGCAGCAAAGGAGCAAAGGCAGCAAAAGAGCAAAAGTAGTTAAGGCAGACAAGGAGCAAAGGCAACAAAGAAGTAGAGGCAGCAGAGGCAACAAAAGCAGCAAATGAAGGCTCGAGACGGTGTAATGGTTATATGAATAACTAGAACAACAAACTCAGGAGATATTCGCAGAAGTAGCAAAGATGTAGAGGCAACAGAGGCGGCAAAGAAGCAGAGGCAGCGAATGCAACAGAGAAACAACAAAGGTAGCAGAGGCAACAAAGGCAGCAGTGAAGCAACAAAGGCAACATAGAAGTAGCAAAGGCGTGCAACAAGCGTAAGAATCCCAAGTCGGAGTGAGTAATGAATATAAGAACAAGCTCAAGAGAGATCAGCGCATTTAGAAACTGAATAAAGCTCAGGAAGGATAACGGAGATGCAGAGGAGCGACGGCAACTAAAAGAAGGAAAATCGACTAAGGCAGAGAACTCTTAGAAGAATTCCAAGGGAGGCGATCAGATGGAAAAGATCGAATCGCATAATCAAAGTATTAAGAATTAATGGCAGAGATCAGAGCGGGCGGAAGAGATGAAGAAGAGCCGCGTGAAGGATGAACGGATGATCAGGATTAGATCGCAGAAGTGAAGGTGAGAGATGCGCGACGAAGATCGAATCGCATCAGGAGAGATTTTGCAAATCGCAACTTTTAAGAAGTTAAGTTAAGTTGGTTGCGATGCGAAGTGAAGGAGCAATGTGTCAGGAGCCATGGTAAGTTAAGTTGGTTGCGATGCGAAGTGAAGGAGCCATGTGTCAGGATTATGCATGAGCACACATCGCAAATCTTAGAGGATACCGTTAATAGTTCGCACGGTATGGTAAATTGTATGCAATGCGACAAAGGAAGAGCCGCGTGTCAGCATTGCGCACGAGCGCACATCGCAAATCTTAGAGGATACCGTTAAGAGTTCGCACGGTATGGAAAATTGTATGCGATGCGATGAGGGAAGAGCCACGTGTCAGCTCTGCACACTAGCGCACATCGCAGATTATATGGGTTAGCGATATCCATGAGAGTTAAACTTGCGGGCAAGCGAAGTGCGATGTATTGTGATTGGTGGAAAGTGTTGTGGGACCCTCTAGTAAAGAAGTTCTGCCTGTATGTAATTGCTTTGGGTTTTATGTTTAATCGGGCTTAAAGTAATAGTTTGTGATTTCGCTGCGTATTCTGATATTTGTCTAAAACGTTAAAAGGTGCGGGCAAGCAATGTGTGACGTATTGTGATTGGTCAAGTAGTGTGGGGCCCGATAACCCCTGTTCCATGTATGTTAATATGCGCTGTTTGATCGCTAACGTATGTATGTGGAATAAATGCCGATATTGTACTCCGCTGCGTTAAAAGAGATTTATGTGGGCCATAACCCACAGGTAACAATGTTATGCTGTTGCGGCTGTGTAATAAAGGGAAAAGTCGGAACACAACAAGTAAAGGCTTGGGCAAGTAAAAGGACCCGATGTCGTGCATAATAGTGCAATAGCATGGGTTGAGTCGGGTAAAAAGGGCAGTTATGCAGCACAGTTGAAATATAACTGCAGAAATAGAAAAGACAAAAGGACAACAAGCAGAAGAGGACAAACAAACAACAAAGCTAAGAAACTAAACGGGCTGAGTAAAATAATTGATTGTAACTGTAAATGTATTATTTATTTTATATCGTTTTTGATGCAAAGGCAAGTCTCTGTAGGCAAAGCAAAACTCCAATTTGATACTGTAATGATTGTATATATTGTTGTGACATTCGAAATATGCTGAGTGAGGAAATGAGTGGGTGAAAGGCAAGAGTCATGCCTGTTCACTTCATATTCCATGTAGAATGCAAAAAGTCATAAAGTTATCTGTATAAAATAGGTAATATTAGTATGTAGAAAAAGGAAGGAAAAATAGAGGAATAAAGAGAGAGGGTGCAATAGATTTGAAGAGTGTAGAAGAGGTTAGAAAGTTGTAGAATTGAAAGGAGCAAAAGAATGTAAGAGAGCTGCAGAATGTTAAAGAGTGGATGAATGAGAGAGAGCAGATAGAGATGCTGTGAAGATCTAGAGCTGATATGAAACATATTTGAAGGCTGGAAAGGCAACAATGAAGAAGGAGAAAAACAGAGCTGATATCCAAGTAAATCAACATATGATTTTATTGTAGAGCGAGGAAGTTGGTGCTCCCGTATCAAGTTGTAGCTTGATAAATGTCCAATTGTAGCTAGTTGAGGTAGGAGCCTCCTGTGGGTTGTATCCTACAAAAAATACATGGGAGTTGGTGCTTCCGTTTCAAGTTGTAGCTTGATAGATGTCCAGTTGTAGCTGGTTGAGGTAGGAGCCTCCTGTGGGTCGTAGCTTGCAGAAAACAGATGGTTGTTGGAGCTTCCTTGCAAGTTGTAGCTTGCAGAATTTGAGGTAGTAGCCTCCTGTAGGTTGGAGCCTACAAAAAATCAGCGGTGAGAGGGAGTTGGAGCTTGCCTTTGCATCACAACAATAATAAGATGTGGTTTTCTCCCTTATGGGTTTCCACTTATATCTGCTATCTATGTGCTTGAGGATTATGCGTTGATGTGATGTTTTAATCTGTTTAATTACTTGCTGTCCACATTATGTTTGTTGATCCATTATGTATTAAGCTGCTTATGAAATGAAGGTGTAAATGAGTTGAATAATTTTTTTTAAATGTCCATGAATGTATTAAACTGATTCACCCCCCCTCTCAATTTAACTAAGGATTCATCAATTTGTATCAAAGCCTTCTGTATCAGTTTAACAACTGGAAGGAGATCCTAGGTCCCCAAATGGCTAGCCTAGAAGGATGCTCAACAAATAAAGCCCCTTTCTTTACTGGCATAAACTATACCTTTTGGAAAATAAGAATGAAAACCTATCTGATGTCTCTTGGATTAGATGTTTGGATTGCAGTAGAAGTAAAATGTGAACCAAAGGATATTAACACAGAGAAAGAAGCCAAACAAGATTTCATAGCTAATGCAAAAGCAATGAATGCACTCTTGAGCAGTCTGTGTGAGTCAGAATTTATCAAAGTAATGCACAGTAAGACTGCTTAAGATATATGGGATACCTTAGAAAATATCCATGAGGGATATAAAAAGGTGAATATGGCCAAACTGCGAGCCTATAGAACTCAGTTTGAAAATTTAAAAATGAATGAAGATGAAGATGTAGCTAGTTTCTTTTTAAAGGTTGCGAAAGTTGTGAATAACATGATAGCTCTAGGAGAAACCATTAAGGAATGTGTGATAGTGCAAAAGATATTGAGATCTTTACCATCCAGATTTAACCCAAAGGTTTCTGCCATAGAAGAAATAGCAAATTGGGAAACCTTGACCATGAACCAATTACTTGGAAACTTGACAGCTTATGAGATGAGACTTCCAAAGGGAAAGTCAAATGTGAGGGAGGCAGCCTTTAAGGCAGACAAGTGCACAAAAGAGAAGGAAGATACATGCTCATGCTCAGATGAAGAAGAGGCCAAATTCGTTAGAAGATTGGATAGAGGCACGGGCAAGTACAAAGGTAAACTTCCATTTAAGTGCTTTAATTGTGGAAGAGTGGGGCACTATGCCTCAAAATGCCCCCATAAGAGAGCAGAGAACCAACCACAAGAGACAGAAAAACAAAATAAATACCTGACAGAAAGGGAAGAGATTCAATAGAAAATATTTTTATGCTCAGCAAGATAGCAGTGCATCTGAAAACTCAGATGAATCCTCGAATGAAGAAGGAACCTCTGAATTTGTGTTGATGGCCAAGGAAGAGCCTGAAGGATTCCTTCTGGAAGATGAGGAAGAAGGTGAGGTAGAGCTTGCGGGGGAGCTAATGAGTGCCCTGGTGGAAATAGATAGACTTAAACTCAAGTGCAGAAAATAGAAAGACATTCTCCTGAAATATGTAAAGGAGGAGCCAAGTTCGGAAAACCTCATTCAGTTGAAAGTAGAACTTGAAGAAGCTAAGAAGGTGGAAGACATTCTGATGAAGCAAATAAAAGATAAAAATCAGGAGCAAGAGAAATTGGAACAAGAAGTGGTAAGCTTGACGAAGAAATTAGAAAAGGCTGAAATTGAATTAACTATGAATATTTCCCAAATGAAAAGCTCTGGACATTTGGACAAAATTCTAAGTGCTCAATGACCTCCTCATATAAACGCTGGGATAGGCTATGAAGGAGAAACCAACAAATCCAAGGCAGAAGATAACAAGAATATCACTTTTGTAAAAGCTGTAAAGGATAATGAAGCAGCAAAAAGGAATTGAATAATTTTGGAAGCTGTCAAAGGAGGTTCTTTCCTCCTATGAGAAGTATCACTTGTTTTGCCTGCCACAAACCTGGACATATTGCGGCATACTGTAAGACAAAGAAAATCCAGTCCAACCAGCAAAAGATGCAGAAAATGAAAAGACTACCTCAAGCAAACAAATGGAGAGGACAACCTTTCACCAGGTACACTAATCGTTTCCATGGCTACTGTTTTTCATGCAATAAATTTGGATATAAATCTGTTGAATGTAAATTGTGTTGAAAAAGGGGAACAAAATGCCATACATCAGCTCAACCTTACTTAGGTAAAATAAGATGTTATTCATGCCACAAGCTTGGTCACAAAGCAAAAGACTGTAAGCTGCCATATACATTAAAGAACTCTAGACAAATGATGGAATCCAATCAAATCAGACAAAACTGTGAATCAAAAAGAAGTGCAAACATTATGAAGAACCCCAATGAAGTATGGAAGGAAAAGAGAAAGTGGGAGCCTGTTACCGCAATAACATAATGAATCCATCATAGTCTCAGGGGGAGCTGCTCTAGGAAGCAACGCAAATATCCAGCCAGTAATAGATAAGAAGCAACATCCCAGGGGGAGAGCAGTTCATAAATAGTCCCCATAAAAGTAGTCTAAGAAGAGCTCCTTGGAATAAGAACAGCTAAAAGTTCAGGAAGGGAAAGGACAATTCCTCTGACAGAGAACTATAGAGGAAGAAGGATACCTGAAGCATTCAATAACCATCAGGTTGATGGAAGGAGAGAAGGCAGCAAGCAACCATGGTGGTAGAGGGAACATCAATCATGAACATGTAAGCTAAGAAGACAACAACACACTAAGTGATGAATGGTTAAAATCACAAAAAATTATGTTTCGAGCTATAGAACTAGAAAGATCCATAGAGGATGATCACACTGTGCATCACACTGCAAGAGTTAACAATGAAACAAAATTAAGAAGGATTAGTAAGAGAAATGTTTATCATCATTATATCAATGCATCATTCATCAATAGAAGGTCCCCTTGGAGGAAAGCAGTTAAATGAGTGATAAAACTATGAGTTGTCTGCACTTTTAGATTCCGAGTAAAGAAATTGAAGATGTCTTCCTGAAGACCATTATGTTAGAACAGTTGAATTGTATATAGAGAAGCAATGATTATTGAGCAGTCCTAGAAAGGAATATGCAGTGACAGAATAACAGAATAAGCAAATGATTAATGAAGCCAGGATCAGATTCAGTGTATTGATGATAGCTGTTGAGAACAGTGGAGTGCTTAATAGTAGAAACTATGAAAGTTGTCTTAACTATGGGTGTATGTGTGAGCTGAAGTGAAATTACTGCATGGATTATCAAATTAATATTAATTGGTATTTGGAACAAGCACCTTGCCTATCAGCAGAATACCAAGTGTTATTAGTGGAGCAGTGGTATGGTTGAGGTCCTCAGGATCAGAGTATTATAGCAGAAGTACGTCAAGGTAGTATTCCCAACGTTATCAGCATTATAGTATATATGGATTAAGCTCTGGTTGCTCTCAGTGTTGCAAAGTATTTTATGATTTTAAATACTGAAGAATGTCGAGTTGCATTATTAAAGCATGAAAAGGTCAATAAAAGTGCTAAAGGATCATTATCTCATTTACATTTGAAGTATTATATTGAGCATTGAAGCAATATCTATTTTTAGATATAACTGGATGCCTTCCTCAAGTCAATATAGATATATCTTCAAGGCCTCTTTCTTAAGATCATTCATAAAACTTTGTGAAGTCTGCTTGCTGAAATTTCAATTAAACAACTTGAAGATGTTTTGCTGAAAATCATTATGATAGAAAAACTAAAGTATCTGAAGTATGAAGAGCTAGTTGTGTTAATCTTATTATTGAAGCTCAAGAGTCTTTTATTGATTCATCTAAAAGCCTACTTTAGCAGAAAGGAATTGCTGGTATTTCACTATTGTAGAGAGGTTGATGATTGACATACATACCCCCTTATGTCATAAATAAAATTGCATAGTTGAGAAGTGAGACTGACCAATGCCTTGAATGTATCTAGCTTCAAGGGTTTGTTTTGAAAATACCCTGTACAATGTTAAAGTCATTTGGTCTTTTAGATTGAAAGATATTGTCTAATCTTACAATAAGTTGTAAGTTCTGGTTTGATTCATTGTTCACATCAGCTTCAAGAACTTTTGGCTTGTAGTGATTATATCTTCAGAATTCTAGCACATATCATCACTATCAAGCTGTAGGGGACAAAAATACAGAACATTCTCTGGTGACATGCCTTCCAGCATCCTCATGAGTTTGGGATAGCATCAATTTGTTGTGTATATTCATACAAGTTCAATGATTCTCAAAGTGTTCTCCCAACAACTCTCGTACTCCAGTCTGGAGTAGCAAAGTATAAAGTCAGAAGAAGAAGGCCTATACACAACTCAGAGAGAAGTAATGCAAGGATAGAAACTACACTGGGAAATGTGCAACCCTTTGCCATTGATGTTAAAGGGGGAGGAAAGGCAAGCAGAAGAAGAAAGGCTCTCCTGAAAAGCAAGCAGAGGAAGAAAGACACCTCTCAGAATGAAAGGGGGAGGAAGTCTTGGAGGAAGTATTGGAGCGTTGGAGGAAGTGTTACCATCAATGCCAAAGGGGGAGATTGTTGGAAATATTGTCATTGATGGCAAAGGAGCACAATGGAGCACCAAATGAACTATCATGAAGGCAAAGAAGCAGAGAAGCAGCAGTAGCAATAAGGCCAAGAAGCAGATCAGGCAATAATGCAGTAAGAAAACATAAAAGAAAGGCAGAGGAGAAACCGAGAGGTAAGGAGCAGCATTAGACCATCAACAAAGACAAAGGAGTAGAGAGGAGCAACTTTAGAAGCAAAGGCAACAAAGGCAGCAAAAGAGCAAAAGCAGTTAAGGCAGACAAGGAGCAAAGGTAGAGTCGTGAAGCAAAGGCAACAAAGGAGTAAAGGCAGCAAAAGAGCAAAAGCAGTTAAGGCAAACAAGGAGCAAAGGAAGATTCGTGAAGCAAAGGCAGACAAGGAGCAAAGGCAACAAAGAAGCAGAGGCAGTAGAGGCAGCAAATGAAGGCTCGAGGCGGTGTAATGGTTATATGAATAACCAGAGGAACAAGCTCAGGAGAGATTCGTAGAAGCAGCAAAGAAGCAGAGGCAGCGAATGCAACAGAGAAGCAGCAAAGGTAGCAAATGCAGTAGAGAAGCAGCAAAGGCAGCAGAGAAGCAACAAAGGCGTGCAACAAGCGTAAGAATCCCAAGTCGGAGTGAATAACGAATAGAAGAACAAGCTCAGGAGAGATCAACGCATTTGGAAACTAAATAAAGCTCAGGAAGGATAACAAAGATGCAGAGGAGCGGCAACCACTGAAAGAAGGAAAATCAACTAAGGCAAAGAACTCTTAGAAGAATTCCAAGGGAGGCGATCGAATCGTAGAATCAAAGTATTAAGAATTAACAACAAAGATCAGGGTGGGCGGAAGAGATGAAGAAGAGCTGCATGAAGGATGAACGGACGATCAAGATTAGATCGCAGAAGTGAAGGCAAGAGATGAACGGTGGAGATCGAATCACACTAGGAGAGATTTCGCAAATCACAACTTCTAAGAGTTTAGTGTTAAGGCGTCGCATGGTAAGTTAAGTTGGTTGCGATGCGAAGTGAAGGAGCCATGTGTTAGCATGCGCACGAGCGCACATAGCAAATCTTAGAGGATACCGTTAAGAGTTCGCACGGTATGGTAATTTGTATGTGATGTGACGAGGGAAGAGCCACGTGTCAGCAGTGCGCACGTGCGCACACCGCAAATCTTAGAGGATACCGTTAAGAGTTCGCACGGTATGGTAAATTGTATGCGATACGATGAGGGAAGAGCCACGTGTCAACTCTGTGCACTAGCGCACATTGCAGATTATATGGGTTAGCGATATCCATGAGAGTTAAACTTGCAGGCAAGCGAAGTGCGATGTACTGTGATTGGTGGAAAGTGTTGTGGGACCCTCTAGTAAAGAAGTTCCGCGTGTATGTAATTACTTTGGGTTTTATGTTTAATCGGGCTTAAAGTAACAGTTTGTGATTTTGCTGTGTATTCTGATATTTGTGCAAAACGTTAAAAGGTGCGGGCAAGCAATGTGCGACGTATTGTGATTGGTCAAGTAGTGTGGGACCCGATAACCCCTGTTCAGTGTATGTTAATATGCGTTGTTCGATCACTAACGTATGTATGTGGAATAAACGCCGATATTGTACTCTGCTGCATTAAAAGGGATTTATGTGGGCCATAACCCACAAGTAATAGTGTTATACAATTGCGCCTGTGTAATAAAGGGAAAAGTCTGAACACAACAAGTAAAGGCTCAGGCAAGTAAAAGGACCCAACCTTGTGCAGAACAATGCAACAACATGGGTTGAGTTGGGCAGAAAGGGCAGTTATGCAGCACAGTTGAAATATAACTGTAGAAACAAAAAAGACAAAAGGACAACAAGCAGAAGAAAAAACTTTCTTTTTCTTGTTCTAACTTGTGCTTCTTAGTTTTACACTTTTTGATTTGTGCAAGAAGTTTCTGGATATGATCTTTTAAATGAGAATTTTCTTCATTTTTATTGGATATAGCCTCCTCAAGCTCTTTTTGCTTCTTCGATATTGAGTTTTGATTCTTTGAGGTATTAATTTTCTTCTGATGATGACATTATCGATTGGGACTTCAGTGTCATGTCTCGAAATGTGATCATCTTTCCCTTATAAGAAAACATCAACATTTTTTTCTCCATGTTTAACACGAACGCGCCCAAATCTCTAAACGAAGGTTGACCAAGAATTATGTCAACCTTCATGTCATACATTTTTATAACACTAAATTGGGATGTGTACTCATAATGATCTACTGTTATTTGTAAATCATTAATTTTGTATTTATTTCCAAAAAGATCTGTTGCTTCACCTACATTGGCATTTGAAATTAGCAGTCGATTCGCCAGATTAATATTTATGTAATTTTTGTCGTTTCTTGTTCTAATAGTGATATTAACTTTTTTCCCTTGGATAGTTCCTCTTAATGTAATTAATTTGCAATGTGTGATTAAAATACCCTTATAGGAAAATCGTCCTCCCTTCATCATTTTCGACTTAGGCTCCACTTTTTTCTCTTCACTGGTTGACTCCAATTTGCCTTTTGTAGATAATTTTATCAAATGATACTTAACCAAGGGGTTTATATTCTTCTTATGGGAGAACCACTTGTCCTAAATATAATAAGTGATCTTTTATTTGATGGGTTTTGTACAACTTTATGATTTTTTTATTATTATTTGTGTTTATTTATTTATTTTAATTTCTTTCCTTTCCCTTTTTTTTAAAACTATGTAATATTTATATATATTTTTTATATAACTATGTAGTAATTTTTATTATATTTTATTTTATTTATATAATTATGTTAAATTTTCTATATATATATATATATTGTTGGAAAGTGTAACTAGGTTCGGTCTTCATATATTGACTATGTAATTATGTATTTATGTAATGAAGAAGACAAAGATAATAAAATGTATTTTTGTAATGCTTGCTTCATGGGTTTCATGAGAAGGATTTTTATTATAGGTCAAAAGACTTCTTCTTGATGTCTTTTAGGGATTTTTCATCTTGTCATAACTGTACTAATTAAGAGTTAAGTATATGGAGAGTCTAGTCAAAGGAATATGCCTCAAGACCTTGTAATATAATCGTGAAGAAAATGGCTCAAGTATGATGATCAAAACAACCCTCAAGACAACCTCCTTAACGTTGGAAGACAAGCCCCTCGAGTCGGCCTATGAGCTGTGATCATGGCGGCCTACCCTTAGTAAGTAAGGTCGGCCTAAATCCTGAAAGAAACACACTATATAAAGGACTGTCTGCGGGTCATTTGAAGGGACAAAATTCAGACAAGTTTGAAGAAGATATACGAGTATAGGTCTGCGGTTTGGTATGAAGAAGGGAACCTGTTCAATGAAGATAGAGAAGCTATTTTTGGTGTAAGTATGTCGGTTAAGTTCTGTGAAAGAGTGCGAAGTAAAGGACTATAATTGGCAGGCCGAAGGGCATCCTAAGTGAGAAACAAGTCTCCTATACAATGCGGAAGAAGGTGGCTAGGAAACGAAGAAGGGAAGATTGCAAGGTGTGCAAAGGAGATTCGGTTCATAGAAGATATACACAGCGTGAAGAAGAGGCATCTCAGCAAGAGAAGATCTCGGTCCTGGGCATCAAGGGTATGGAAAAGAAGGCCGAGGCTATATCAAGGAAGGGCGAAAGAAGGAGCTCACTATTTAGGGCTAGGAACCGAGCTTTCCTAGTGCTAGTGCAAAGCTCCCTAAGGCTGGTGCCGATGCAGATCAGTGCAAGAAGGTGTAGGAAAGAGGGAGTTATTAAAGGAGCATTGACAAGGTCTTGGAGGCATATAAAGGTCAAGGGTTTGTGTCATGGTCATGGTACTTGTCATCTGAAAGTCTATAAGAATAATTTCTTGTGGGTTTTCCTCTCCAAGAGGGAGAGGTTTTGGCTCTGGCTTGAAGAGCCTAAATTTGTATCTCTTGTGTTTTTGATAAATGACTTGATGCAAGATATAATAAGCTAATAAAAAAAGACATAGTGAAAGAAGTAAGCTCACAAGTAATTCTCAAGTAGAGAATTTGAATTAATCATCGCGTTAGCAAATTCTCAACATGGTATCAGAGCTAAGGTGCTAAAGACAAGGGCTACACAAGGGCTACTTAGCAAGAAGACACTCAAGGAAGCAAGAATCAAAGTCAAGGTCAAAGTTTGCATTAGTCAGATAAGTTTGCAAGGAAGATTCTTGAGCCATTTCAAGGAAGATCTTCAGTCTCATTCAAAGGATCCATTCATCAAGAAAATAATCTTTGCCATCAAAGATTTATATTCAAGACATTGTTGGGAGAGCCATCATCTTTTTGGAGACATCCTTTATCATCAAGGATCCAAGAACACCTACATTGGAGAATTCAATCTAAGTGGAAGTTACTGACTTCATCTTTATCTTCATCAAGGAAGCTACTAGAAGGAGAAAGTCACTCTACTCAAGTAAGTATCTATGACCTTATCTAAATCGGTCAAAATGACTTATTGCAAAGAAAGCAACAAATTGGTTGGGTTATCAAGCTTTAGTGCATGGAAGAAGAGGGCAGATTTGAATCTAATTGAAGACGAAGTTATGGGCTACATCGAAGGATCTTCAATTCAACCCTCAAAAGAAGATGCTCCAGCTCATGCCAAGTACATGAATGGAGAAATCAGAGCCCAGAGGATTCTCATAGAATCCATTAAGGACTCACTCATACCCTATGTATCAAAACTGAAAATTGCAAAAGAAATATATGAGAAATGGGTGGAACTATTCCCTGTGAGTATTGCAGGAGAAGCAATCTCTCTGAGACAAGAACTATACAAGATGAAATTGTCAAGAGAGGAAGGAATCACTTCATATTTTATGAGGATTTCTGAAATAAGAGACCAACTACAGCAATTGGGAGAAGTAATGTCTGATAATGAAATGACTATAGTGCTGTTGAATGCTCTACCGGAAGAATGGGGAAACTTCACTTCAAGCTTATACGGGAAGAAAGAAGCAACACCATTCCATGATCTATGGTCTCTATGTAAAATAGAGGAAACAAGATTGAAAGCCAAAGCTGATACGAGATCAAGTGAAGGGAATCAAGCCTTTGCAGCCATGTCCAGGAAGAAAGGAAGATTCAGAAAATTTGGTCCTTAGAATAAAAGAAGAAATATGGACAAAGTATGATGCTTTGGATGTAATGACCTTGGGCATTATAAAAGGGATTGTCCTAAATGCGGGAAGAACAAGAGGAAAAAGGAAGAAGCCCATGTATCAGGTGTAAGGGAAGAACCTGATACAAAGAAATCTAAGAAAGAAGAAGCAAAAGATCTTTATTATGATGAGATCATCTTTCTCTTTAAGTGATTTTTGTTGGCTGTAAAATAGTATGATAGGAAGCAATGTATATTAAAATCATCATGATAGAAGCATAGGAGGAGCTCCTGGATACCTCACTGATAAACAACATTGATGGAAGGTAGTCATCATTCAATAATCAATATGGAAACAGGTGTTGAAATTTTCTAATGGAGTTCTCTATTGATTCACTGGTTAGAAAGAAAGCAAAAAGGTTTCATTGAGAATTCTATGCTACATAATTCTGGGATTAGGATATGATGACATATTGATGAAGCATGGCAAGGGAATGAAGTTCTTCATTCTAGTAAAATTGCTACAGGATGACTCAAAGGGAAAAGGTATGAGGTACATATATTTATATGCTAACATTGGATGCTGTGAAGTCATGTCATATGGTTGTAGGTAATGGACTTCTATCTTTAGAAGTATGATCTATGAAGGAGGATCTCTTACGGTGCACAGGTTGCCACTAACAGATGAAATTAAATGTGTCCTTATATGGAATATGAGTTAGTTGTATACAAATAAGGAACTGGATACTGGAAGTTCCTGGGTATGAAGCTGTGCGTAGAAAGAATTGAAGAGATCATGAAGTGCAACCATGTAAAGAGGCGGTTAATATCCGGAAGCCAAGAAGATGTGACTAGGAGATCTCCTGGGAAGATATGTGGACTTTGATAGAAGTATGGTAAACAAGAAGACCCTTGACAAGACACATCTTTAGGAGATGTATCAATCTGAATAGAGGATGCTGATGCCTACAGGAAGATGTCCTGGTGAAAGATCATCATTGAGGCAACTTTTGATTTAAAATTTCTTATGTATATGTTTATTTGGATAAGTTTATGCAGGGTTGCCAATCATGTGGAAGGATGTAAGATCCTTGGAGATGGTTCGAAGGAAAGCAACATGGCATAAAGGTGGACCAAATGAGAAATACTGATGAATCACTTTCTGATGGTTGACATGACTCATGAGTGAAAGTGATGGATGATTTGTGCCCTATGAAGCCAAAAGTTGAAGATTCCTCAATTTCGAAATCCATGACATCGAGGGGAGGAATTCTTCATGAGCAGCTGGGTGTCTCACAATTGCTGCTGTAGGTCCTTGGTTGAGAGGGAGCCTGGTGGTAAGTTTTTTACTTGGAAGAAACTTGAAGTATGTCCTTCCTGAGCTAAGAGGGAGTGATGTATATGATTCTCTGATTCATGTGTCATGCACTAGACTAGGACTAACAGCCGTAAGTCTTAGTGAAGGCCATGTGGAGAGAATGGATAGACACATCATTCTGGTTTTCACCTGAAAGACATAATGGAGGACTAAGTAATCACCTGGCATTCTATACTTTTTGAGAATGTAATAGGGCATTCATGTAAATTTATGTAGATGTTCTATGCTTGATGTAACTTTACTTTCTCTTCAATACTAGACATCAATCACATAAATCATTGCGTAAAATGCTGAGAGAACATACTCGTAGATCGACAGAAGACAAGCCAAAAACAGATAAATGTGTTGGTGCATTATGGCGGTCAACAGGATGCTTCAACCAGCAAAGTCTCAATTGGTCAGCTAACCAGCAATGTCACACAACCCTCAGATCAGCGAAATAGTCAACTCAAAAGTCAACGCTGCCCAAAAAAGTCAACGCAGAACAACAAGTAAAAGTCAATGCAGCATGTTCTATAGTCAACCTTTGACCTCGGTTATTGTGCCAAAATGTACGGACTGCAGAAATCGAAGTCTATGCCAAAATTCACCTCCTTTTGACCATGCGTTGACGAAAGTCAATGCTGGTCAAACCTGCGGTGGAAACCCTAGCTGCAGCATAAATGTCTTCGTCCCTCTCCCACGTGTGAACCGCAGATTTGCCTCCAAGTAGCTCAAACCAATCAAAAGTGGAGAGAAAATTTGTGAGGATGAGATGAGTGAAAAGTCCTCCAACGTTGACTTTATTTATATCAATCACTGAGGGTGTGTGACACATTTGCTGGGGTACAAAACCTTAAAGTCAACCTGCACATATTTGAATATATTAGAAAATAAATTCAAAATAAATGTTCTGCTCATCAGATCAAGATGATCTTGCACCTCTCCGAAAGAGGAACCCAATTAAAATATTGGCATCTTCATTTGAGCATCACAACATGGAGTTTGGACCTAGTTGTCCAATTTTAACACTCACTCTCAACTAGGGAGAACTTTATCCACCTGTGCAACTCAACATCGTGGGTCATCCCGCCGTAATTTGCTTTGCTGGCCTCTTTATTTCAGAACATAAGTGGGTCAGTCACAAAGACATCATTCTCGGCTAATAGATTCAACCCAGAGGTCCGAAACCTCTATAGGACTCACAAAGAGTCTCATACCAACCCGAAGTTGGTTTATCTGACCCGAAGTCAGTAGGAGGTCCAAAACCTCACTTCGACTCATGAGAGTCATATACTAACTTGAAGTCAGTTGGAGGTTCGAAACCTTTCTAGACTTGATCCCAGATCAAGTGGTTGGACCGTGCCATCCTAGATAGAGAGTACGGCAATCTCTGATGTGTCCATCAGTCTTTGCTACTAGTCTCTAGCTTTTTTCACCGCACTGGCCAAGTGAGAGGTACTTCCCATGAGTCTGGAACTCAAATGGGTAGTATGCATATGGGGCACAGATAATGAGAGGTAAACCAATTCAATCATCACAACGGTGGGGCAGAAGCACACCAACAAGGTTCGGCAAGCCTAGCCTTGTGGTTACTTATAGCTCCGAGAAGCTATCCCCAAAGCCCCCCAGAGCTGCAAGAGCTCATCGTCCAACAAGACCCTCAGAATAGGGTCGTTCCACGATTCCAAGATTCTCACGGAAGGTTAGGAACATGACCTTCCCCAAGGGCATTGTGAGAATATCCGTGACCTGCTCATCACTTCCTATATGATCGAGCCTCACGACGCTTCGCTGTACCATATTCCGGATCCCAGATCAAGTGGGAGCCTCACGACGCTTCGTTGTACCATATCCAAAACCTTTCTAGACTTGATCCCAGATCAAGTGGTTGGACCGTGCCATCCTAGATAGAGAGTACGACAATCTCTGATGCGTCCATCAGTCTTTGCTACTAGTCTCTAGCTTTTCCCACCGCACTGGCCAAGTGAGAGGTACTTCCCATGAGTCCGGAACTCAAATGGGTAGTATGCATACAGGGCACAGATAATGAGAGGTAAACCAACTCAATCATCACAACGATGGGGCAGAAGCACACCAACAAGGTTCGGCAAGCCTAGCCCTGTGGTTACTTATAGCTCCGAGAAGCTATCCCCAAAGCCCCCCAGAGCTGCAAGAGCTCATCGTCCAACAGGACCCTCAGAATAGGGTCGTTCCACGATTCCAAGATTCTCACGGAAGGTTAGGAACATGACCTTCCCCAAGGGCATTGTGAGAATATCCGTGACCTGCTCATCACTTCCTATATGATCGAGCCTCACGACGCTTCGCTGTACCATATCCCGGATCCCAGATCAAGTGGGAGCCTCACGAAGCTTCGTTGTACCATATCCGAAACCTTTCTAGACTTGATCCCAGAGCAAGTGGTTGGACCGTGCCATCCTAGATAGAGAGTACGACAATCTATGATGCGTCCATCAGTCTTTGCTACTAGTCTCTAGCTTTTCCCACCGCACTGGCCAAGTGAGAGGTACTTCCCATGAGTCCGGAACTCAAATGGGTAGTATGCATATGGGGCATAGATAATGAGAGGTAAACCAACTCAATCATCACAACGGTGGGGCAGAAGCACACCAACAAGGTTCGACGAGCCTAGCCCTGTGGTTACTTATAGCTCCGAGAAGCTATCCCCAAAGCCCCCCAGAGCTGCAAGAGCTCATCGTCCAACAGGACCCTCAGAATAGGGTCGTTCCACAATTCCAAGATTCTCACGGAAGGTTAGGAACATGACCTTCCCCAAGGGCATTGTGAGAATATCTGCGACTTGCTCATCACTTCCTATATGATTGAGCCTCACGACGCTTCGCTGTACCATATCCCGGATAAAGTGGTACCAGCCATCAACATGCTTGGATCGATCGTGGAACACGAGATTCTATGACAAACGAATCCCCCTCAGGTTATCACAAAGGGGTGGCATCTAGCACATGCTCGAACAACTCACTGAAGAGCTTTCGCAACCAAGTGACTTCACAATGGGCCATACATGCTGCAATGTATTCGGCCTTAGCGGTGCTCAAGGCTACCGACTTCCGTTTCTTGCCCGAAGCAGATCTACGTGTGAAGCAACATCCAGATGTGCTCTTGCGATCCACCACACTGCCAGCCCAATAGGCATCAATATATCCAAGGAGTGTCATGCTCCTGGCAGTGTATCTCAGCCCATGGTCTATCATGCCACAGAGATATCTCAAGAGTTTCTTGGCACCAACCCAGTGAATGTTATGATCAACCATGTGTTGACTCAAAGTGTTCACTGCAAAACATATGTCCGGACGGGTGTTCACTAAGAACATCAGGGCCCCTACAAGTTGACGATACTTAGTAGGATTTGCTAACATGGGCCCAATAGCGCTGCCACTCAACTTCTTAAAGTTGAGCTCCATCGGTGTCGACACGGACTTGCAGTCCACTATACAAAACCTTTCCAGAAGCTTCACAATGTATTTCCCTTGAGAAAGGAAAATCTCGCCAGGTCTCTGCCAGACCTCGAGGCCTAGGAAATAGTGCATCAGTCCTAGGTCCTTCATCTCAAACTCAGCAGCGAGCTCCCTCTTGCATTGATGAATGAGAGGGTCAACACCTGTCAGGAAGAGGCCGTCCTCATACAACACCAGAATGAGAGGCTTTTCTCTATCAACCTTGAAGTAAAGGTTCAGATCAACATTACTACGAGTGAAGCCCAACTTCATCAGGTAGCTATCTATCCTCTCGTACCAAGCTTTGGGTGCTTGCTTCAGCCCATAGAGGGCTTTCTTCAACCTGCAGACATGGGTGTTCTGATCCTGGACTTCAAACCCCAGAGGTTGCTCTACATACACCTCTTCCTTTATCGCACCATGCTGAAATGCGGTCTTCACATCAATTTGATGAAGACTCCATCCTTGTGTAGCAGCAAGGGCTATGATAGATCGAATGGTGGTATATCGGACCACAGGTGCAAATATGTCATCATAGTCTATGCCTTCCTTTTGAGAGAAGCCACGGGCAACGAATCTTGCCTTGAACTTTTCAGCACTTCCATCAGATCCATGCTTGATTTGGTAGTCATTTCGAGGTGACAACAACTTTGTCCTCCGGTCTTGGAACCACATCCTAGACATCATTCTTCAATATGGACTCATAGCATCCTTCAAGACTTGATGCTTTACGACTTTCTCAAAAGATCCAGGCTCAAATTGTACAATAATACTCATGGCTGCTAGATACCCTTGGTATCTACTCGGCTTCTTGCTTTCACGGAATGTCCCCCTTGGTGCCATATGTCCCTCGGCATCCTCGAGAGTGTCCCTGAGCCATGATGGTCTCTTCCCCAGTGAAGGAGGTGGATCAATCGGGTCCATTGGTCCTTCAACATCAGTCATCGTCTCATCCTTCGGTTCTTCTTGATTTCTAGGCCTCGCCTCATGATCTTCCTCAGATCTCGGAAGATTGACTACTTTCCTCAGGGAAGCATCTTTGTCAAAAGTGACATCGTGGCATATCTCCACTTCCCTTTGACCAGGCACATAGACTCTATAGGCCTTCGAAGTTTTGTTGTAGCCCACAAACATTCCTTTCTTCTCAGAAGCATCCAGCTTGCTCCTCTTCTCTTTCGACACATGAAAGTCCAGAGCGGAATGTGGGCATTGGTTTTGTATGTACACAACAGTGTTTACAGCTTCTCCCCACAGAAACTTCGGTAGACCCTGGTCACGTAGTATGGCATGGGCAGCTTCCACAATGGTCCTGTTCTTTCGTTCAACAACGCCATTCTGCTTAGGAGTATAGACAGTTGTGGTCTCCCTCTTGATGCCAACTTCTCTGAAAAAGTTCTTGAACTTGTTCGTCTCATATTCAATGCCATTATCGGTCTGTCGGATAGTATCACATGTCATCGCTCCTAGTGGACTTCCTCCAACCTGTTAGAGTCTATTAACTCTAGACCCAATCGTGATAGCTTCCTTGAAGCTCTTCTTCCACATGCGCACCTTTCCATCAGTGAATGCTACATTGAAACCTTTGTCTTCCATGGCTGATATAGACACAAGTTTCTTCTTTAAATTAGGTACATAGAGTACATCCAACAAGTGAAGGACTTGACCTTGAGACAAGTGGAGGATCACAATCCTTGCCCTTTTCACGGGATATGGAGCATTATCTCCAAGGATAATTTCTAGATTAGTATCCTTTTCAACCATATCAGAGAGTGCTTCGTTGAACCCAGTGATGTGCCTTGAGGCACCACTATCTATCAACCAGACATCCATAGTGTCAGGTGGAGATGCAACAGAGAGGGCAGATACAAGAATGAATTCATTTCTTTTATCAACAACATTTGATTCCTCATACCTGGAATTTCTCGACCTTTTGAAAGGTTGCTCATTTTCGCCGGAGGGAGCCTTACTCTTTCCCTTGAACCTGTTGTTCCTTTGATTTCCATTCCTCCGGTTGTTGTTGTTGTCATCATCATCGGGAGAATCCTTCTTGAAAGGACATTCTCTAGCACAGTGACCTGGCCTATGACAAGTGTAACACTTGCCCTTCTCTCCTTCGGCCCTTGCTCTTCCTTTGTTCTTTGGACCACCAAAGTTCTTCTTTCTAGAATGAGCAGCGTAGGCAACATTTCCTTCATTTTCATACACCTTCATTCTTGTCTTTTCTTGAACGCATCTCGATAGTACTTCGTCAAAGTCAGGGATCACATTATTATTGATAATGGTAGTATTGAACACATGCCATTCAGATGGGAGCCGTCCAAGTGCAGTGAGTACCATCTCTCGATTAGCTATTGTCTCCCCAATAGCAGTAGATTGTTCCTGATCTCGATCAGCTTCAGAAAATATGACTGAACAGACTCATCCCTGCGTTTCTTCAAATTCTTCAATTGATTCTTGTAGAATAGGACTTGATCCACATTGTTGGCCTTGAACATGTGGACCAACTTATCATACATCTCTTTGGATGTGCCCAACTCAGAGATGTAGGCAACCAGACTCTTGTGAATTGAGTCCCTGATCATCAGCTTTGATTTGATCTCCCCATTCTTATATTTTGTTTTGGCAACAACAGTAGCAGTGGATGGAGGTTCTTGGATTTTACCCTGCACATAGTCCATGACATCTTGGTCTTAAGATCCAATGTCATCTTCCAAGCATGGAAGTCATCCTTTCCAGTCAATTTGTCATCCTCCTTGAAGCCATAGTTTGTGGAACCCATTTTCTTCTTCGGTGATTGCTACAAATTAGGGCTTTGTTTTCACCTTAGCTCCGATTCCATGTAAATTTATGTAGATGTTCTATGCTTGATGCAACTTTACTTTCTCTTCAATACTAGACAACAATCACATAAATCATTAAGTAAAACGCTGATAGAACATACCAGTAGATCGACAGAAGACAAGCCAGAAACAGATAAATGTGTTGGTGCGTTATGGCGGTCAACAAGATGCTTCAACCAACAAAGTCTCACTTGGTCAGCTAACCAGCAATGTCACACAACCCTTAGATCAACCAAACAGTCAACTCATAAGTCAACCCAAAAAAGTCAACACTGCCTCAAAAAAGTCAACACATAACAGTAGCAAGTAAAAGTCAATGCATCATGGTCTATGGTCAACCTTTGACCTCAGTTCTTGTGCCAAAATGTACGGACTGCAAAAATCAAAGTCTATGCCAAAATTCAGCGCCTTTTGACCATGTGTTGACCAAAATCAATGCTGGTCAAACCTGCAGTGGAAACCCTAGTTGCAGCAGAAATGTCTTCGTCCTTCTCCCACGTGTGAACCGCAGATTTGCCTCCAAGTAGCTCGAACCAATCAAAAGTGGAGAGAGAATGTGTGAGGATGAGATGAGTGAAAAGTCCTCCAACGTTGACTTTATTTATATCAATCACTGAGGGTGTGTGACACATTTGCTGGGGTACAAAACCTTAAAGCCGACCTGTACATATAATATATTAGAAAATAAATTCAAAATAGATGTTCTGCTCATCGGATCAAGATGATCTTTAGATCGATCTTGCACCTCTCCGAAAGAGGAACCCAATTAAAATATTGGTATCTTCATCTGAGCATCACAACATGGAGTTTGGACCTAGTTGTCCAATTTTAACAATTCAAGATAAGAGTAGTCGGGGACTGATATTCTTTGAGGGCTGCCTATCCAAGAGAAGAATATTCCAAGAAGGTCATACTCTCGGAACACCTGGGTGGAGTATGTACCTTGGAGAGACAATGACTATGGTGTTTATAAGTCATGTGTCTCGCTAGCATTGTAGCCCATTGTCTCGTTCAGAGATGGGGCTGTTAGTCAAGGCCTCGCACTAGGACAATGCTAGTTGATATGATGCTATACAGATGCGATTACCAATCCGATTCTTCTTACGAGATTCTTCAGATTGAAAGTGACCATGTACCTTTATGAATTCCTCCCTAGTTAAGAGGGAGTGTTGGAAAGTGTAACTAGGTTTGGTCTTCATATTGACAATGTAATTATGTATTTATGTAATGAAAAAGACAGATCATAAAATGTATTTTTATTATGCTTGCTTCATGGGTTTCATGAGCAAGGTTTTTATTATAGGTCAAAAGACTTCTTCTTGATGTTTTTTAGGGATTTGTCATCTTGTCATAAATGTCTAATTAAGAGTCATGTATATGGAGAGTCTAGTCAAAGGAATATGCCTCAAGACCTTCTCATATAACCGTGAAGAAAATGGCTCAAGTATGATGCTCAAAACAACCCTCAAGACAACCTCCTTAACACTGGAAGACAAGCCCTTCAAGTCGGCCTATGAGCTGTGATCATGTCGGCCTACCCTCAGTCAGTATGTTCGGCCTAAATCCTGAAAGAAGCACACTATATAAAGGATTGTCTGCAACTCATTTGAAGGGACAAAATTCGAACAAATCTGAAGAAGATATGTGAGTATAGGTCTGCGGTTTGGTACGAAGAAGGGAACCTGTTCAACGAAGATAGAGAAGCTGTTTTTGGTGCAAGTATCTTGGTTAAGTTCTGTGAAAGAGTGCGAAGTAAAGGCCTGTAATTGGCAGGTCGAAGGGCATCCTAAGTGAGAAATAGGTCTCCTATACAATGCGGAAGATAATGACTATGAAGTGTGGAAGAAGGTGACTAAGAAACGTGAAGCGAACAAAGTTCCTTCTCAAGTTATACTCCGGAACACTTGGAATACAAAGATATCCGTGAAGATACAAATATTATATTATAAAAGATATGAGATAGATAGATGATAAAATGTTACAATGAAGCCTTGCTTATATACCTACACAGGTGACTTTTCATGACTGGGCATGTCTCTTAGACATGCCCTTTCACTAACTTAATGACTACTTACATAATCCTTAATTGACTATTTAATAATTATATTTGTTATATTCGTTATGAATTATATTCATAACATTGCCTCTTCTTTCAAAAGCTTTGTCCTCAAAGCTTATAGTTGACACTTTTCTTCAGTTCAATCACGCATCGTTTTCTTCATTTGCTTTCGTCACAATTTAATATATCAAATTTTATTTATTTATTTGTTATGAATTGGCCCTTCCGGCCCTTCCTTCAGAACTTTGTCCTCAAAGTTTTATGGATAATAATTTTTTCATCTTGTATTTGTTAAAATATTATAATTTTTAGGAAATCTTCCTTCTTTCCTTTCCGAATTGGATTTAATTTCCTTTTCATCAATGATTGATTTCATTTTGTATGTTGAATTGAGTTTTTAGGGTTTTTAAGGTAACCCTTCCTAACTTTCTCTTTTTCTTTTTAATGAGGTTATTATTCCTTCAATAATATATATATATATATATATTTTTTTTTAAATTTTTTTTTTATTTGGTTTTCTTAATAATTTGATTAATTAAATAGTTTTAATTAATTAATTTTATATATATATATATATATATATATATTCTTTTAACAATTGATTTTTTTTAACTCTTTTTTTGTTGAAAGGTTACAACCCTAGTGAAACGTGGCTATTCACATATATTCACCTATAAAATATATGTCCACTTATGTGTATTTCTCCACGTAAAAGTAAACTTACCATTCACAAGAGATTTTTTATTCCTTTACTTCTTATTTTACCTTGCAAATACCATGGGCTTCCAAAACCACGAGCTTGTAAACCACTGAAAGAATAATCAAAATAACCTTACCTACTCTTCCTTATTTCTTTTTCCTTTTTAATTTTAATTTGTCTTAGCATGTACGTATATGTACTTCTTTATATATATCTCTTTCTTTTTCTTTTTAATATACTTTGACTTTCCTTCTCTTTTTTATTATTTTTAATATAAATTCTTCCTTTTTTAATATTTCTTCAATTTTATATAAATTATTCTCCTCTTTTTTTTTTTTTTTTAAATATTTCTTTTCAAAAATTCTCTGGTTTGTTTTTTCCCTTTTTTTTTTTTAATGGCCAAAGGCCTAGTGGCGAAAATGGAGAAACTTCAAGATTGATAGCGAAACGCTTCAGTCACGACGGCAACAAGGTTGACGATTTTTACGGTTAAAGACATGGATCAAGGAGTGTGGCTCTATGCAGCGCTTAAGCGGCCGAAGGTTCGAACTGCTCTGATACTAAATGGAGCGAACAAAGTTCTTTCTCAAGTTAAAATACTCCAGGACACTTGGAATACAAATATATCCATGAGGATACAAATATTATATTATAAAAAGATATGAGATAGATGATAAAATGTTACAATGAAGCCCTGCTTGTATACCTACGCAGGTGACCTTTGATGACTGGGCATGTCTCTTAGACATGCCCTTTCACTAACTTAATGACTACTTACATAATCCTTAATTGACTATTTAATAATTATATTTGTTATATTCGTTATGAATTATATTTATAACAAAACGAAGAAGGGAAGATTGCAAGGTGTGCAAAGGAGACTCGGTCTTCATTGAAGATATACACCGCGTGAAGAAGAGGCATCTCAGCAAGAGAAGATCTCGGTCCTGGGCATCAAGGGTACTGAAAAGAAGGCGAGGCTATATCAAGGAAGGGTAGAAGAAGGAGCTCCCTGTTTAGGGCTAGGAACTGAGCTTTCCTAGTGCTGGTGCAAAGCTCCCTAAGTCTGGTGCTGAACGATGCAGATCAGTGCAGGAAGGTGCAGGAAAGGAGTTATTAAAGGAGCATTGACAAGGTCTTGGAGGCATATAAAGGTCAAGGGTCTGTGTCATGGTCATGGTACTTGTCATCTGAAAGTCTATAAGAAGAATTTCTTGTGGGTTTTCCTCTCCAAGACACAGAGGTTTTGGCCCTGACTTGAAGAGCCTAAATTTGTGTCTCGTGTTTTTGATAATTGACCTGATTAAAGATATAATAAGCTAAGAAGAAAAGACATAAGTGAAAGAAGTAAGCTCACAAGTAATTATCAAGTAGAGAATTTGAATTAATCATCGCCCTACCAAATTCTCAACGTATATATATATATATATATATGTGGATATATATATATATATATATATGTATATATATATATACACATATATGTATGTATATACATATACATATATATGTATATATATGTATACATATATATGTATATACATACATATATGTATATACATACATCTATGTATGTACATATATCATGTATGTATACATACATGATATATATAGATGTATGTATATACACACACACACACATATATATATATATATATATATATATGTATATACCATGTTTATTAAAAAAAATGGAACGGTGTGTGAATTTATACAACATACATGTATGTATACATACATGATATATATATATATATATATACCAAGTTTATTAAAAAAAATGGAACGGTGTGTGAATTTTAGGATTAAAAAAACGAAACGCGGTGGAATGATTTCTATCGAGTCAATAGAACGATTTTTGATCGAGGCGTGTAAAAAAAAAAACAAAACGGTGTGTATATTGAGTCAACAGAATGGCGTGGAATGACAGTGGAACGTGGTTCTGGTTTGGTGGCGGGTATGAGCAGTCAACAAAATCTATGGTTGTGGTTTGAATAGAATCGACCCACAATGGACGACAAGGATGGAACTGTCGGGACCGAATGACAGGGCAGGGTTTCAGACAATCGGGCTGTGGCTGTTGAGCAACAACAAAAACGGAAATGGCGGAAATGGAAATGGTAGATTGCGATGTATTAACTATGACGATGATGGGAATTGTGGCAGTACAGGGAATCGTGGCGGTACAAGTTCGTTGCGGAAACCGACGGATGATTGTTCGAGGAGCTGGTCGGGGGTCAACGACAGTGACGACGGTTGAGTTTAATGGCTGCAGCGAGGTTGGTCAATTTGCTGTTGGTTTGGAAGCGACATTTTAGGTGTTCGACAGTAGCAGTGGCCCAGTCGACGTTTGCAGATGTCTGTGCGTCCGGGCTGCTGCGAATATTATGGAAAAACAATGTCCTCCTCCTTGTCGATCGATTTCTAGAATCTCCCATCGGTAGAGCTAGAGCGAGCTCGCTTTCTTGGGGCAGCAAGTGTTCTTCCCTTCGGAAAGAGTAAAGAGCGTCGCGAGAGTCGAGTGGACGAGGATCCAAGACGTGCGTGTTCCCTCTAAATTGAGCGGCGTGGGGGAATATGCATTCTGCAATCAGTGGTCATTTTCATATTCATTTTAGGTGTCCCATTCAAAAATTTTTAATCATTCCATTAGGTCATGTAAAAAATTGATTCACTGATGGTAGCCCTAGTCTCAAAATCTCACTCTCCCTCACAAATTCTCATTTGCTGGCTCACCTTCATGTCTCGCTGAGCATAAAACATTTTTGAAAAGCTCATTTCACTATGTCTTATCTCAGTGAAAGTCAACTATGGAGTCGGGTCATTCAAGGTCCCATTAGGTCATTAGGTTTCATTTTTCAAGGTCCAAAAATACACCATGTCATCTCAATAAGGTCAGCAAAAGGTGTGAGTGATTCAATAAACATTTCATTATCATCTGCAGAGCATTATCAACATGTAAATATGATATTTTAAAGTTGTAGTTTCTAGTATGATTTTCATACTCAAATGTAATTATTTTCAAAAGACAGAGTTTTTATTTATTTCATTTTTTATGTAATTTTATGCTTCTTATATGTAATAAGTAACTTCGCTAAAAACTGTCAACTCCAACTTCCATGTCAAACTGAAGATCACCACTAATTCAAAGTGACAAGTGTCAAACTCCAGCAACTTCATCCTGCAAATAAGAAAAAGTCAAAGAAAAAGCATATTCAACATGCTTTCAAAAAGTGAGAAAAAACATACGAAAAGTTTGTTTTTGGATCTAAATCTGAAATCACTTAAGTATTTAAGACTCCTAGACATCAAATTCAAATTCATTTCCCTCTTATTTCATCGAGCAAACAAGTAAGGAGAGCAAAACTTAGAAAAATAGAGCAGAAGGGCGCTTATCCTCTTAGTGTTGTGCTTATCCTTTTAGCACTGCGCGTATGCTCATGGCGCTGCGCGTATGCTCTTAGCGCTGCGCGTATGACCAGAAAGGATCAGAAACTCATCAAAGTTGCAAAAAATCGCCCCAGACTTCAGCAATCATTCTTCACACTTTCGATCAAGCAAGTGACTTTTACATCATTTTCCTCTTCATCAAAGTCATTTTGAATGTGTGAGCTAATTAAAAGCAAATTTTGTGTATTCTTGAATGTGAAACCCTAGTTTTTCTCCCTTGCACTCATAATTCCCCAAATCCTATTTCCCTTACACTCAATACCATCCCTACATTGTTAAAATTCATTCCCAAATCCCTCTTATCATAATCCCTATCCCTAAGCTACCAATTCCCAAAACCCTAAGCCCTAGGTGCTATTTTGACCTAGGCTCCTAAATTCCAATTCCCCATTCCTCATTTCTGTAAACACTATTTCCAATAAAATTCCCTTTCTCCATATGCTATCCCCAAATTCACCTTCCACACTATCACCTACTTCCCTAGGGTTTGAACACAAACAGACCATGGCAGCAAAAGGAGAACATAACATATCACATAGTGAGGAAGAGGAAACAGAGGCTAGAGGCCACATAAAAGGGGCAGGATAATCATACATGAACCTATCAGCACTAGGGAACTTTTGGCTTCTCCAATGATAGTGACATGCTTCAAACATGTTGGTTGTTATGATTTCTGTGAACAAAATTCAAAGGGTTCAACATTATTCCATGTTAACTAGGCTCTTCATAACTAAACTCCATAACAATGAGGTTACCCTAGCTGGTGTCACCTTTACTGTCTCAACTGCCATCATTTCAGCTACCACAGGGATCCCAAATGTTGGGGAAAGGTGGTTCAAAAAGAGTGATTTGGAAAATCAACACTTTGAGCCCTTTTTAAAACCTAGATACAAGAATGAGAAAAAGAGGATGTTTCCTTTTTCCTACCTCCGTACAGATTTGCACCCATGATGAAGATAATCATGAAGTACTTTACATGTGAAGGTTGATTCTTAAGGCTGTATATCTATCACATCCGGCTCCTAATGCATTTCACTAGGGTAAGGATGCTCAATAAACCTTAATACCTTTTCCGGAGTGTTGAAAAGATAGCTTTTATTGCTCAGAAAAGGGAGTATGAACACCAAATGAAAAGTATTTTCCATCATTCCCTTATCAAAATCATCGTCCTTTACCATCTCAATGAGCTCAACATTGCATGGGATACCTTCATAGCCCATGATATCTTTAGAGATCCTCCTACTCAGCATGCTCAAAATCTGCCTTCATCATCTCAGCCATCCACTTCCATCCCTCCATCTCACCCTACTGTACATTCACCATCATTATATCAGTCCTCTTCATCCACTTCACCACCATTATCTTCATCCCACACTGAGACTGAATCCCCTATCAGAAATGAGAAATATGAGGCAGAGAGGGCTAGTATGGTTGAGGTTGAGCCATTGTCAAAAACCTACCCGAGAGGCCACATGAATGTCTTCTCCACACATAGTGGGAGGGGCCATGCCTTCTACATTAGTAAAACAGGTGGACAAAGGTAAAGGAAAGTTGATTGAGACAGAAACTCAGCTAGAGGTGAAACATGATGAAAACCTCCATGAGACTGAGCATGAGTTTGAGTTGGTTGACCTAGGGGATGATGATGACAGCCAGATCATTAACATTGCCATCAAAGGTAAGGATGCAAAAATCAGAGAGCTCGAAACTAATCTTGACAAGGCTATATATGTCATAAAATTTCTTGAGCAAGAGAATGAACAATTGAAAACCAAACAGGTCATTGATGAGGTTAAGTATTACACTGCTCAAAGAGTGGCTCAAAAGGCCAAAGTCATGTTAGATGAAACACTAGAGAAGTGTGGTTTAGTTGATGATGAAGAAGAACAGGTACCAAGACAGAGACCTAGAACTAGAGGGCTAAAAAGAGCTCTAGCTCTAAAGGGGCAAAGGGAAGTTGAGCTAGCTGATCAACTAACCCTAAATGAGTAGCTTACTATAGAGATCAATAAGAACTGGGATCCATGGCTTGATAGAGTCAGTCAACACTTAGAGAAGCTGCTAGCATAGACAAATAAGGATAATGACTTGTTGAGGAGGAAAGTCAAACATCAGGCACGAAAGGAAAAAATTGCATTGGCCAAGCTCAAAAGAGCCAATGCCAAATTTGAAGCTCTCACTCATCGAAAGGAGAAGGACAGGTTGGAAATACTTGCTGAGGCTTCATTCCAAGCCTAACCACCTCATCAACACCCTTTCCACAAATTTTGAGGCAAGTTGCAACATTTTTGTCAAAGCTGTACATGACTGTGTTTTTCTGCAAATGCAAATATCAGAAAAATGGTCATAAGCGCAACGCCTTGGCGCCGCGCTTATGTTTGGGGCACTTTTTGAGAGAAAGAAAACCACCATGAGATTTGTAATGACATATACATCTAGAAAAACCACTTTGCCAAGCTTGATTTGCAGTTTCAGGAGGTGAAAAAGGCAAAAAACCACCAAAAAAACATGTTTATGCGCCTGTTTTTGCCTAGGCGTTGCACTTATACTAGTCTTGGGAGATTGCATTTTTGAAGGGTCAAATCAGCACCATTTTCAGAATTGGAGGCGTGTTCAGAAAGAGGACAGGATAAGCTTTCCAACAAGCTATCTCGGGCCCAATTTGGACACCGAGAAGGCCTCCAAAAGTGGCCTTGAACATGGAGGGCGCTTATGACAAGAAAATGGCGCTTATGCCAATTTACTCATTTTTTTGGTTTTTCACTGTAATTTTTTGGTTTTACCTCAAGAAATGATTTTACTATCAATGTAATTCATCATGGTAAATGTAATTATGTAAAGGATAAGTTACCTAGGGGTAGATTCATTGGGTAAACTTATCCTTTAGTCAAAGATTGAATAAGTTGAATGTAATGAGGAGCGAGTCACTTGGACCATCCTACACTTCAACTATCAGTTTAGATTTTTGTGGATTCCTTCCTCACCTCATGGATTTGACCCTTGAAGATGAGTGAAGGTTGTTTTGATGTCTATATCTACCCTTTCTTCACTCTTAGCAAGGGTTGGAATCAATTTGTATGTTTGCTAATTGATTAAGGAACTATTGTACTAAGTTTGGTCAGCTAATAAAGAGGAGTTGCAACTATTTTATGGGATACTTGTGGTATTGATGTCTATCATTGTCTTTTCTTCAGTATCATATGTTAGAATGTATTGTATTCATGTTCACTTAATTTCTATGTTATGATCTCTTTCAAGTTTGATATTCAGAATACATGCTTGTTCATGCTCTGTTTTGGGGAATTGATCATAGTTTGTCCATTTTCCTTTGTCTAGGAAGAATACATCTCCTATGCTCTTCCTAGCTTCTTTTTAGTCTCAACACCATTCCATCACAATTCTCTTCAAGTGATAAGCCTTGAGCCTACCTTGCCCCATTTATCCCAGCAACCCTATCTCATTTGCCCTGACCTAGCTCCCTTGACCTAATTTCTTCATCCAGTGATACCCCAACCAAATCAAATCAAAAAAACCCTTTGCACTCAATATCTAGCCTGAAAACCCTAATTGGTCCAACCCTCCTGGCTGTGATCCTTTTGGAGAGAGCCCTCTCCGACTTGGTAGGGCTAGCTACCAAGTTAAAAGCTTGGTCTGTGGTTACCTCTTTTGGGATTCCTTCTTCAACCTTGGGAATCTGGCGGAGTGATAACATCTTGGTGCCGTTGCCGGGGAGGCTAAAAGACAAATCATCTCTGGGAAAGAACGACAAAGATCAGATCTAATTGTTGATGGTGAACAACGATCAGGCACAAGAAGGCTGTGCATCATTCACCTAGCGACTCTAGTGTCGAAGAATCCCAAGGTTCAAAATTCTCATGGCGACTCCACTCTTCAAGAACCGGTAGTCTAAATAACTTCTTGGTGACTTCATTGTTGTCAAAATGGATTCAATTGCTCGAAGGTATGCTCCCATGAGCCGAGATCACATACCAGGTTTTCCGAACAACATGCCTCGGGTTAATTGGATGACATACCTTCCGAAGTTCAAAAATGTGAAAGGTAATGATGCTGCTTTTCATCTGGTGAGATTTCACATGCATGTACGTAGATTAAAGATTGATTTTCCTGAAGACTGCTTGATGAAGATATTCATGGCCACTCTGGAAGGTGAAGCTCGATCTTGGTATGAAAGTTTTCCACTTGCTTGTATTTACTGTTTAAATGGTTTTCATACCATGTTCTTTGAAAGGTATAAAGAATCTTGTCCATTCTTGATATTAGTTCAGAACTGTTGTAAACATGTTGATATTTTTATTGAAAATCTTGAGAATGTTTATGGAGATGATGAATTCATGGACGATGAGATCATGGAAGCCCTGTATGAAAATCCATTTCAGCAACATAAAGAAAACTTAGAGGATACTTATCAAGATGGTCAGGAATGTTTGCAGCAGGCTGAAGATCTTTGTACAGTTGAAAATGATGGAAGACAAGGTCTTATTTCAGATCTACTTGCAACAAAAGATGGTATGCAAGAAAATCAAGTTTCAATTTCAGATTGTGATAAAGTTAAGCTGGCTATTCCAGATCTAGCTTCAGATTGTGATGACGAAGAGTATGTTGTTCCGGATCCCATGAAGGAGAGCTCTATTGTTGAGATCACCTCGAATGAAGAAAATAGAGTTATTGACCTATGTGTTCTCATCCCATCAGAAGAAAGTCTTCAGGATGAGGTAATCCAGTCCTTTTCTGAAAAACAAGATGAGATCTTTGTTCAAGTAAGTGAAAAATATTCTTTGGATGATTATCTGGTAAGTGATAGGAATGCTAGTTTTGAGTTTCAAGAACAATCTGAAGTTGTCCCTCTTATGACTGATGAGTGTGATAAGAAAAATGACAATCTAGTTGCTATGTCATATGGGGATGATTTTGAGTTGCAGAACAGTGAATAAGAACAACCAACAATGGTTGAAGAAGGGAAAACAGTGGAGGATCACGCTGATGTGTTGCCTCTGGCTCATAAAGAGGAAACAATTCAAATTGACAGCTGTCTTGATCTTCCTGCTGATCATCAAGATCTGTTCTTTACACATGTTTTTCAAGATCCTTTTGCCAGTTTGCTGCAGTCATTAGATTAGGTGGTTGTCCTGTTTTGGATCATGGTTTTCAGCTTCAGTTGTATCTTGAGTTGCCAATCTTCACGCTTTTTGTAGATAGTGTAAGCAGAGGACAATCACGTATCCAACTACTTGATTGGCTTCATTGGAATTTTTCCTTTACCTGATTTAGCAGTCATTTCTAGTTGTTAGAATAGGCAAGGGTGTGATAATAAGCTCACAGGAATAAGCATCTTTCAGCAGTTTCATTCAGTTTTCTGCAAGTGTGAAGTATAAATTTACTGGAGTTTGGAGCTCGAAATGAAGGCCATGGAGCTTCATTGAGTTTCTGCCATTTTCAAAAAAGTAAGTTAAGTTTTGAGTCATTGTTTCAGTCAAGTTCAGTTAGTTTCAAAGTCAGTTTGTCTCATTGAGTTGTCAGCATTTAGTCATGTTTTTCAGTTTGAGTTTTTGACTGTATTGGCCCATATGGTTAGGCACTTGGTCTACGGTGTTCTTGACACCTCCAAGGAGCTGCCATCCCCAATAAGGCCGATGTTAGTGTCTGAATATGCATTCTGCCATCAGTGATCAAAATCACTCTTTTCATATTCATTTTAGGTGCCCCATTCAAAAATTTTTAATCATTCCATTAAGTCATGTAAAAAATTGATTCATTGATGGTAGCCCTAGTCTCAAAATCTCACTCTGCCTCACAAATTCTCATTTGCTGGCTCACCTTCATGTCTTGCTGAGCATAAAAACACTTTTGAAAAGCTCATTTCACTATGTCTTATCTCAATTAAAGTCAACTATGGAGTCATGTCATTCAAGGTCCCATTAGGTCATTAGGTTTCATTTTTCAAGTTCCAAAAATGCACCATGTCATCTCAACAAGGTTAGCAAAATTTCTGAGAGCGATTCAATAAACATTTCATTATCATCTGCAGAGCATTATCAACGTGTAAATATGATATTTTAAAGTTGTAATTATGGTTTCAAGTATGATTTTCATACTCAAATGTAATTATTTTCAAAAAACAGAGTTTTTATTTATTTCATTTTTTATGTAATTTTATGCTTCAGATATGTAGTAAGTAACATCCCTAAAAGCTGTCAACTCCAACTTCCATGCCAAATTGAAGATAACCACTAAATCAAAGTGACAAGTGTCAAACTCCAGCAACTTCATCCTGCAAAGAAGAAAAAGTCAATGAAAAAGCATATTTAACATGCTTTCAAAAAGTGAGAAAAAACGTAGGAAAAGTGGGTTTTTGGATCTAAATCTAAAATCACTTAAGTATTTAAGACTCCTAGACATCAAATTCAAATTCATTTCCCTCTTATTTCATCGAGCAAACAACTGAGGAGAGTGAAATTTGCGATTTTCTGAGCAAAATTGAGAAAACAGAGCAGAAGGGCGCTTATCCTCTTAGCGCTGCGCTTATCCTTTTAGCGCTGCACGTATGCTCTTGGCGCTGTGCTTATCCTCTTAGCGCTGCACTTATGCTTTTAGCACTGCGCATATGACTAGAAAGGATCAGAAACTCATCAAAGTTGCAAAAAATCGCCCCCAGACTTCAGCAATCATTCTTCACACTTCCAATCAAGCAAGTCACTTTTACATCATTTTCCTCTTCATCAAAGTCATTTTGAATGTGTGAGTTGGTTAAAAGCAAATTTGGTGTGTTCTTGAATGTGAAACCCTATTTTTTCTCCCTTACACTCATAATTTCTAAACATGGTTAAAGGAGGCCTGGTTAAGGCCAACTACAAGGAGAAAAGGCACGCCTAGGTCAATTGGAGGTGACCGCAGGCTTGTAGCAGCTACAAGAACAAGCTGAGGGCTACAGGAACGCTGGAAGATGACTGCTGTGGATAGAAAAGGAGGTCTGTCTGCTACAACAAGAAGAAAAGCTATTGCCAGGTAAGTTGATTGGTGTTTTTGTAATTTAAGAAGCGTTGGTAATGCCCTAGTTAGCTACAGTGGTGTATTCAGAGTGTTGTAGGTGTATATGTTTGGGCAGGAATGTCTTAGAGGAAAAAGCCTCAACCCTTGGATGTAAAGGGCCACTATCCTTGGTATGGGAACCATGTGGATCTTATTGTGAATTTATTGATAAGAAAACAAGTTTGGGCATTAATTCTTGTGCACAACACATTGATCTAAGTGCTGGTGTATTATTTTGCTATGCAAAAGTTTTTGAAGCTACACATTTTCAGCGTGTTTATGTTTTCTAGCTAAAACATAGACAGACCTGGGGTGCATGGAATTCTAACACAACTTTCATGAAGTAAAGCCTAAACCATAACACCTATCACTCACACCTATCTTTTGAAAGGGTCAGCCTAGGAACTGTTCCTCCCCTTAATGTTTGGAAGCACCTAATAAGGTCATATGAAACCCTTCCATACTTACGTGAGGTAACTTGTACACAATCATAAGCTAGTTGGGCATTTGAAATGATGCTGGATTGAGGTACTTTGATGTAATTGAAAGGAGAATGAACAAAATAAAAGAAAGCACATAAAAGCACAAGCTAGAACTGGTTTGTGGTTATTTGTTACCACCTTGTGTAAATCTCTTATTGACATTGCCCATTGTCATTGTTGCAAACAATTTGAAACCATTGCAACAACTCATATCATAGCCATTTAATACTCATTCATTTGCAATGGCCCTAGAAATTACATATAAACGCAAGTTAGAAGAACATCAAAGACAAACAATCTATTTCTTGAATAATAGTTAACGAAAGAGAAGGATTCACTTTGAGGTTGCATCTTGTTGAGAAATTTATAGGGCTATAATTAGAATGATTTCTCTTAAACTTGATAACTACTTGTGATGACTTTTTACTTTTTCTTGTTTATTAGCTCCATCTCTTATTATTATGCTATTCTTATCATCAAACAACTACCAAAATAAGAAGATCATTAATATACAAGAACATAGAATATAGGTTGCAAGCCAGGGCCAAAACCTCTCCACTTGAGAGGAAAACCCACAAATCTCCTCTTCTTATAGATTCGTCAAATGAGGAGTTCCAAGACCTCTAGACCAAGACCAATACCCTTCCAAGGCCAAGTCTAACCTTCTTGATGATGTGCTTCTTTTGTCCAAGTCAAATCTTTTCCAGTTGCACAACTTCGATCCCTAGCTACAAAATTTCGGCCTCCCCTATAGGTCTGAGATTTTTTGCCCCTGCAACAATTATTGCCTCCACACGTGTGAGCAAATCTAGGGCTTCCAAGGCTTCCTCTGACCTTCGGTTGAGTTTCTCCTTCTTCTAGGGCTTGAGGATGACCTAATAGACCTTCCTTTGACCTTCTTTCTGCAATTTCTTCAAGTTCGATCTTGCAACAACAAAACCCTATGTATTGATTTTTTTGGGTAGCATCAGATGTGCACGAGCTTCGAAAATTTGTGGAGGGGCTAGAACACATGAGATCTCCAAGACTCAGAAATCGTTTGCAGAAATTCCACTCGGAGCTTTAGTTATTCAAATAATTAATTATTTTAAATGAAGCCTAAGTTAAAACTTGGAAATAAAATAATTAAAGTGAATTAATTTAACATGTGGGTGAGAATGTTCTAAGTGATGAAGATCAAGTCTTTTCTAATCTTAGCCATCGATTAGAGATTGTATCACGACCGTTGATTCATCAATAGGAAAAGTATAAAGGAAGGCTTGGGGGTCACTTGGAGATCGCACATAAAGACTGCATTTAGAGATCAAATTCGTCTGACGGAGCAGTGCTCAGACAAAGATCAGATCTAAGTAATTTAGCGCAGTGAGGTGCAGTTCGGCAACAAGGCTTTAGTCCAAGGCCGAGAATACAAGTGCGGAGAGGCAGATCAACACCAAGGGACACAACGCAACCCTTGAGAGGGTGACACAGAGCTAACAGGGCTCACGCAGAGCCAGAGGAGGTGACGCAGTCACTTGACCAACTATGTTGGGGTTTCTGTGAGGTAGATTGGGCAGCCATTCAGTAGATCGATTTATGAGCCAAGAAGGCTCGCGAGTGACGCAACCACTAGAGGAGGTGACAGTCTTAGCGCAGAGCTTGCTACAACCGTCGTTGCGCAGCATTGGGGACGACACAATCACCTTGGGGTTTCTTCATTCTGATGCTGGATCAGTCGAAATATCTGTCTCCGGATAGAGGTGTAGAAAATCTCTAACACAACTCTGATACCATGTAGAAATTACACCAATGGATTCAATTCGATCATGTAATGTACTAAAACAAGATACTGAATCCTTCTACAATATTTGCGGAATATAAATCACAGTCGCTCAATCACATGCAAGCAAGAGAAAGAAGTAAATCAATTGCACAACACAAGATTTTCCTGGGGAAAGCAACTGCACAAAACCCCTCCCTCACAAGAACCTCATACACTCTACCAATTGTGTCACATTGATCTAGGCAAAATTGGACCAATACATAGCCAATTTTCAGCCTGCCTTTCTCAAGCAATCCCTAGGCAAAATAATTCCTATTAAATAGGAATTCCAACCTTCCTTGACTGCGCATTCCATCATGGGCTTCCTATGGCTTTATAATTGCGCTCGGGCAATTCACTAATAATACAATTGATTGTTTATTTGCCTTTAACCTTTGTCTCAACTGGGTCATCATCAGAACTGACATGAATGCAACTATTAATAGTGAATCATCAGTTACTTGGTAGATCACTACTTGTGAATTAAATTTATTTTAATTCACTTGACCTTCCACTAGCTCATCAATCAGTTAGAACAAGTTAAACTGATTTTAACTCAATTAATTTGAGTTAACTGATTGCACTCACACCACACTAGTGCTACAACTGCAACTGGACTATGTAAATAATAGAATCACTCTACATGCCTATCCTTTGACCCTCAACTCGAAATTCTTGAGCTAACTAAGTCTATCACACTTAGTTAACTATTACAAGTTGTTATGATTTAAGATTACAATTTATTTTCCAATTTATATAAAAATTGGTCGCCCACATTAGCACTAATGTGTCACTGAATTCCTTACTCATGTGTGACTTGGAATCCCACACTAGTATGTGGTGCATTTTCTTTTTGAATTTCAACAGTCCTTCTCAACAAGAAAGGGATTATCTGCTACCCCGATCCTACCTCTATGGTATTCGAATTTGCTCTTTGCAAGCGCCTTCATCAAGATATCTGTATCCTGATCCTTCATGGGAATGTACTGTAACAACATAATGCGCCTCTAAACACAATCTCTGAGATGGTGGTACTGAATGTTAATATGCTTGGACCTGTCATGGAATACCGGATTAATCGAGAGTTTTATGCAACTCTGGTTATCACAATGTATCACCGCCGGATCCATCTAATGAGCGAACAAACCAACAAGTATTTTCCTCATCTAGATGGCCTTGCATGCAGCCTGACTAGCTGCCATGTACTTTGCCTCGGCTGAACTGAGTGCAACTGATCTCTGTTTCCTGCTGTATGAAGAAACTGTTGTTGATCTTATGCTAAAGATGCCCCCTGATGTGCTCTTCCTGTCTAATGGACTACCAACCCAATCTGCATTGGTGAAGCATTGAAGCTTCACTCCCTCTGTCCGTCTGTACCATAATCCATACTCTATAGTGCTCCTGTTATATCTCAAAACATGCTTCCCCGCCTTCCAAAAGAGTTTGGTAGGCTTAACCATAGCTTGACTAAGATGGTTAACTGCGTAGCACATGTCTGGTCGTGTGTTCACCAAATACATAAGTCAATCCACAAGCTGCCTGTAAACAATAGCATCCACTACCTCACCTGAAGTAGCATCCTCCTTCCTCCAGTTACCTACAAGAGGAGTCTCCATGGGTTTGCTGCCCTTCATGTGGAATTTCCTCAGAATCTCCTTGGCATACTTGCCTTGAGAAACAAATAGCTCCCCATCTCTTTGCCATATTTCTAAGCCAAGGAAATAATGCAAGAGCCCCATGTCCTTCATCTCAAACTCTCTTGCAAGATCCTCTTTGCAAGAAGTTATGAGCTGCTCATCACCTGTCAGTATTAGATCATCAACATAAAGTACAATAATCAAAAGCTTACCATCAACCACAATATGATATAAGTTCGCATCCGCTTCACTCTTTGTGAAGCCCAACCCGGTGAAATAGTTGCCGATCCTGGTGTACCAAGCACGAGGTGCTTGCTTCAATCCATACAATGCTCTCTTGAGTATGCACACTTGCGACTCCTTGTCAAAGATCTCAAAACCTTCTTGCTGCTCAATGTACACTTCTTCCTCATTAACTCCATTGAGAAAGGTTGTCTTTACATCCATTTGATGTATTTGCCACCTCATCTGCGCTGAGAGAGCGAGGATAGATCTAATCGATGAGTACCTTGCAACTGGTGCAAAAGTCTCCTCATAGTCAATCCCCACTACTTGTGAGAATCCTCGGGCCACAAATCTAGCCTTGTACTTTCTCCACACTCCCATCTGCTGCTTGCTTCACCTTGTAGATCCACCTGGGTCCAACCACTGCCTTCCCAACTAGTCTTGGGACCACTTCCCATGCACTGTTTTTGATAATGGAGTCATACTCCTCAACCATGGCATCAACCCATGTTGGCTGCTGCACTGCTTCCTCAATACACTCGCTCATAAGAGCCATGTATCCAATATTCTTGTCTGGGGATCTTCTCTACCTGCGCTGTGATGTAGGTGCACCTACATGCTCTGTCGCATCTAACATCAATCTATCAACCTCTCTGGTGCGCTTCCTACCATTTCTGGTGGATGGCTTTGCATGAGTGGTTTTTGCCACTCCATGATCCTCTGCTTGTGGCTGCTCCACACCCTGAGGTTCATCCTTTGGAACTAAGAGTTCCTCATTTGCGTGCAAGTCAAGCTCCCTCTCAAGGGACAATCACATGGCTTTCTCCTCATCAAATTTAACATCTCTCCTGACAACTGTCATCCTGTTAACCGACAAATATATCTGATAGTTGCGGGGAGTATCAGTGTACCCCACAAATATCCCAACCTCTATTGTTGGTTCTAGCTTCTTCCTGGCATCTTTGGTCACATGGAAATAAACAGATGAGCCAGAAATTTTAAAATATGAAACATCTGTTTTCTTACTTGAAAAGGCCTCCTATGGTGTACTCATGCCAAGTATCCGATGAGGACTATGGCTCTGCACAAATATCGTTGTGTTGCATGCCTCTGCCCACAGATGCAACGATAGGCCCTGATCATGTAACATAGCTCGTGCTGCTCCCACAATTGTTCTGTTCTTTCTTTCTGCAACTCCATTTTGTTGTGGGTTATGAGGTGCAATCAATTCTCTCCGAATTCCTTCTTTGGCACGGAAGTTCTTGAATTCATTAGAGATATACTCACGATTTCATTAGAGATATACTCACCACTATTGTAGCTCCTAAGAGCCTTCACCTTCTTCCCTGTATCTTTCTCTACCAGTGCTTTGAACTCACAAAACTTGGAGAACGTATGATCTTTCTTTTGCAGAAAGAAGATCCAACACTTTCTAGAAAAATCATCAACAAAAATCACATAATACCTGTGCTTTGTTGTGGAAGCTGTAGAGAATGGTCCACACACGTCTGAGTGAACTCTCTCAAGGATTGCCGCTGCTTGGTTCTCCTACTCATGAAAAGTGGCTTTAGTATACTTCCCCATGGTGCATCCCTTGCATGTGTCTATCTGTGCAAGAGTACCTTTTGGAAGACCTGTAGAAATCTGCTGCATGATCCTCAAAGCACTGTGGTGTAGATGGCCCAATCTCCTGTGCCATAACTCACCTGTATCCCAACTCACCACCTTCCCTGCTTTACTGCTTAATGCTGCACAACCATCTACATTAAGTTTGTAGAGGTTCTTCACATGAACCCCATTCTTCTTTACCTGTCCTGTGGCTTTGTGACGAAAGGCGTGTAGATGGCCCAATCTCCTGTGCCATAACTCACCTATATCCCAGCTCACCACCTTCCCTGCTTTACTGCTCAATGCTGCACAACCATCTACATTAAGTTTGTAGAGGTTCTTCACACGAACCCCAATCTTCTTTACCTGTCCTGTGGCTTTGTGATGAAGGAATGCCTTTCCTTCACTGAAAACCACATCATATCCAAGATCCTCCAACAAAGAAATTGAAACTAAATTTTTTTTCAAGCCTGGTAAATGCATGACATCTTTTAATATGAGAGGTTTACCTAATTGTCCCTGGAAAGTAACTGTACCAATCTCGGTAGCGCTATACCTCCTGTCATCACCCATCTCGATGTGCATATGAAGATCCTTCTCCTCCAAGCTACTAAATAGTTCTTTGTTTCCTGTCATGTGGAAAGATGCTTCACTATCCAAGTACCACATAGATCCCATCGCAGTTGACGCCATGCATGCGATGAGAGAGAAGTCCAACTCAAACTGTGAGGCCAAAGCTTCACTCGCTGCAGCTCCCAGAGCCTTCATGTTGTTCTTCTTCTTTTGTGGACAATTTGTGGCATAGTGTCCATGATCATGACAGTGAAAACATTTCACCTTTGACATGTCATGCTTCTTGCCTTCTTTTCAAGTCTCAAATTTGGAATGGACTTCTTCCCCTTTCCCTTCTTTGCCTTACCAGGCAAGGCACAATTTTCCTCATCATCAGTCTTGGATGAGGATCCATCCTTGGTATTTTGCCGAAACTCTTCCTGTACCAAATCCGACCATAGTCGCTCCCAATCTAGTAACATCTCCCTCCCATTCACAGAGTCTTGCTAACTATGCCAGCTCTTGGGAAGGCCTAAAAGTGCTAGGCTCACCAAGTCATCATCAGCTACAGTAATCCCAACACTTCCAAGCTCATCTTGACATTGAGTGAACTTGGTCAAGTATTTCTGGATTGTGTCGCCCTTCTCCATTTTGATTTTCCTGAGCTTGTCCTTGAGTGGCAATTTCCTGTGGTCACTGTTGCTTTGAAACAGATATATCAAGGCCTTATACATAGCATATGAAGTTGCCTTGCCATGGAGACTCGAGACAATATGATCTCGAACTCCCTCTAATAAGATATTCATCACCTTTGCTACGTTCTTCTGCCATGCATCAAGAAGTTGGGCATCTGTTGCTGTGGGCTTGGGAATATCATTATCTATGAATTCCTTCAACCCATTATCCTCCAACACTACCTCCATCCTATCCTTTCATGCAATATAATTCGAACTGCCTTCGAGTGCATATTCGAGTCTCAAGCCATTGAAAGACATCTTGATCCGCTTCTAGCTCCAAAGAAAGTATTTGCAAATTTGAATACTGTTCAACACAAACTCAATTTCTTCTCCACTATTGTGATTCCTGGCGCTTTGATACCGTGTAGAAAATCTCTAACACAACTCTGATACCATGTAGAAATTACACCAATGGATTCAATCCGATCATGTAATGTACTAAAACAAGATACTGAATCCTTTTACAATATTTGCGGAATATAAATCACGATCGCTCAATCACATGCAAGTAAGGAAAAAAGTAAATCAATTGCACAACATAAGATTCTCATGGGGAAAGCAACTGCCCAAAACCCCTCCATTTTTATTGTATAATCAACCAAGGAATCATGAAACAATACAATGCATGTGTGCTCACAAGAACCTCATACACTCTATTAATTATCTTACATTGATCTAGGCAAAATTGGACCAATACATAGCCAATTTCCTGCCCACCATCAGCATGCCTTGCTCTCGCAATCCCTAGGCAAAATAATTACTATTAAATAGGAATTCCAACCTTCCTTGACTGCGCAATCCATCATGGGCTTCCTGTAGCTTTATAATTGCGCTCGGGCAATTTGCTAATAATACAACTGATAGTTTACTTGCCTTTAACCTTTGTCTCAACTGGGTCATCATCAGACTTGACATGCATGCAACTATAAATAGTGAATCATCAGTTACTTGGTAGATCATTACTTGTGAATTAAATCTATTTTAATTCACTTTACCTTCCACTAGCTCATCAATCAGTTAGAACTAGTTAAATTGATTTTAATTCAAGTAATTTGAGTTCACTGATTGCACTCACAACACACTAGTGCTACAACTGCAACTGGACCCTGTAAATAATATAATTACTCTACATGCCTAACCTTTGACCGTCAACTCGAAATTCTTGAGCTAACTAAGTCTATCACACTTAGTTAACTATTACAAGTTGTTATGAGATAAGATTACAATTTATTTTCCATTTATTTAAAAATTGGTCACCCACATTAGCACTAATGTGTCATTGAATTTCTCACTCATGTGTGACTTGGAATCTCATAGTATGTGGTGCATTTTCTTGTTGAATTTCAACAAGAGGTATTTCTGTCGAGGATTTTCTCTGTTGGGTGAGCCGGATTTGGCACCCTAGATTGTATTTAGAAATCTGCATAACAATATAAACCCTTTGAACTGTTGCACCTGTTTTCCCGCATTGGGTTTTTCCAAGGACAATTGTCCAAAAATAGTGTGTCCTTTGTTTGAATGCTTCATTTATTTTTTAGTACTTGATCTGTATAGCTGTGTAGGCTGCAGTGTATATACATTAATATTTTCTTGATGTATTTAGAAAACAACTTGTTAAATTAATGAAAACAACTAGTTGATGTAAAACAGATTTCTGCAGTAGAATTTTTGTAACTTAGATTAAGAAATTTTCACACTGTGCATGTGTGAAAAGCGCTAAGTTACCATGATTCGGATACGGATACGGATACGGATTCGCTAGTTTTTCGAAAATCCCGGATCTGGATACGGCAAGGATACGTCAAGTACAAAAAAATTAAAATATAATATTATTTATTTAATTTTAAAAAACACTTTAGAGTTCAAAAGTCAAATACTCCTTGAAATCATTAAACACTTTTAGCACTGATACCATTAGATATATTATAAATATGAAGACTGAAACATTGAAATGATGCATCCTCCCTCATACATATTACAATGATATTATAATGAACATATCACAATGATATTATAATGATATTAGCTCAACTTCAAAAGACATACCCTAAAATGTGAGGCCTAATAATTATAAAATTATAAATGTTTTATCATACAAGCATGTATAAAAAATTTAAAAACCGAAGTATAATTTTAAAAACAAATCAAAATATCAAAAACCCATAAAACGATATATAAATAATAAATATAAATAAAAGTAAAAACCAAATTATCAATTATTAAATTTTAATAAAAAACAAAACTCATTATAACAGATCAATAATTAATAATTATTAAATTTTAATAACAAAACAAAGTTACAAAACTCATTATAAAGAGATTATAAAATTAATAATTAATAATTATTAAATTTTAATACAAAAAAAACCATTATAAATTATCCCACTACAATATAAGACAAGACAAGTGAACGCACACAAAAAAAGTTGGATTGAAACTCTTTAGACTTTAGAAACCATTATAATTATTAAATTATATTATTATAATAAAACAAACAAAAAATAATAAAAATTATAGATTCTAGAATTATAGAAATGTCCAATACGCAGTAAACCCATTATAATTATAATAATAATAAAAAACCCACTATCCTAATAAAAAATAACGCACACTGTCCATTATAATTATAATTAAAATAAAATAAAATAACGCATTGTCCTAATAAAGAATAACGCACTATTCTAATGTTCAGAAAATCGAGAAGATTATGAATATATATAAATGATAAACGTGGAATATGCATTTCCTGGAAGATGGTTCCGCATTCCATTGCCGTTGAGAATTTTTGGGCGAAAATTCTTTTTGTTTGCACCGTCGGGCAGCTAACTCTGACAGGATGTGTTGGATCCGTTTCTGACAGCGCAGAGCCGTTTCCTTTAAAATTAAATACGCCACCCGACGGTTCATAGCCGTATTTTGGTGTATCCGGATCTGATCCGTAGATCTGCCGGATCAGCGAAGTAGCCCCACGGAACCGGTAACTTAGGAAAAGAGAGAGAGAAATAACCCAAACACTTGTCCTTCGTCTTTCTTCGCTAGCCTTCTTCTTCTTCTCCTTCGCTTGAATGATGATATAATGAGTGATATTCATAGGATGTCGAGTTCCCTCCTATATATATAGGCTTCCAAGGAGGACAAAATGGCCTAATTGAGGCCGACTTCTTAGCTGCCAGGCTGACTTGGTCTTGGAAAGTATTTTGACACTTTAAATACAAAAATAATTATTTTTACAAGTTACAATGTGCCCGATGGGGTCTTCTTCATATGACAATGACTTGTTTGACTTCTTGACCCTAAGACAAACCTTAGAAGCACTGGATGGGTGCTTGACCTCTAAATAAAAGACCTTGCGCATGAAACCCATGCTACAAAAACAATAATAATAATTTTTCTTTCATTTTACAATATACAAGACTCAAAATGACATTTCATATTTATGAAGACCAAACCTAGTTATACATTTTTCAACACATCTGCAGTTTGGAATGTGGGCTTGTTTCAAATTTGTGAGATGATCACTTGAGGAATGTATCTGCTATATTTCTATTGTTTTGACAAGTCCATGTTAATTTTCCCAACCCTATGTGACTGCTGTCCTAATGTTTTCACATGAAATAACTTAAAACAATTTATTTAACAGCAGAAAACTAATTTCTGAACACGGCATCATTTACAATTTTACACAATAGCTGAAATGTAAACAGTGGAAGCATAAATTAAATATACACATACATAGATGGTGTTTTCTCCAAATCAACTTCACATTTCTTAGATAAAAGTTTACAAGGTGACCTTTGTGACCCGCTTAACCAGCGGCTGTATGATCCACAAAATCACCCCTAAATGGAGATCTACTCTCTGTGTAAGAGATGAAGGTACAGCAGTATGGCCTGCTTCTTTTTTTTTTCACTGTTTTGGACAACAATCCCTCTTTCTTCTATCCTTAAAACAGAATCACACCCCTGGCTGCTACAGAAGAGAGTGCATGGTCTGCGTATTAAGGGAAACAGCTGTAGCAGAGATAAAGCCTGCTGTGCACTCTGTGTACAACCTGTGTACGGCCTCCTTTTATTTTCGTCTTCCTCACTGATGTGCTCTGACTCCTCTCTTGCTCCTTCTCTGTTCAACTGAGGTCGACTTCTCTATCTTGTCCATCTTTATGCTTTGCTGAAACCACGCTGAAACTCTAATCCAGCAAAACCCTAATCTCATCTTGAGATATATGGTCTGGATTAAATCTCGTCTATAAGTCATTAATGTATAAAATATATTTGATTGGACTCCTTAGACTATCTCAACTGCAAAACATAATATTTCACTTTTTCTTAACTGAAATTACAAACTAGAATTATCACCCAATCACCCTTGCAATGTCTTGAACTACTTCCTGCATATTCACACTGAAACCCTTGCAAGAAGTTCCTGTTTGAGCTACATTTCTCAACAGTCTATCTCTATGATGTTTGGTTTCCATCCATAAATTAGTATCCTGGTTTGCAGGGGAGAATAACAAGCAACATGGAGGGCATGAACTAGATAAAGAAGGAAGTCGACCAATGAAAAAGACATAAAAGGTTGAGAGAGGACCACTACAATGGAGAAAGATCTAGCATGGACCCTGATGTAGTCCCTGCAAAAGCCTTAGAAACACCGTGACTCCAAATCTAACAACATATTGCGAAAGCTGTTAGAGTCCTATAATAATAGGGTTCATAATTTTTGAATTGATTTTTGATACCTTGCTTTCTGCAAGTTGTTTTCCCATATTTTGAAAAGTGAAAAATAATAAAAAATAAAAAGAGGGTAAAAGTCCTAAAAGAAATATCAAAGGACTTAGAAAAGATAGACCCCAAAAGAAAAAAGAGAAAAAATAACACATGAAATTGAGCAAGTCAAAATGCCACCACTATTTACTTTTACTGCAAGAATAATGATTAGGTGCAGATTGTCAGTAAATGCCATAATCCATGATCAAGTTAAATAGTTTAATCTTAACTTTTCATGCTTGGAATTTCATGTTTTAAATAGAGAATAAAGATATGTCAAACAGTTTAAAATTGACAAATTAGTAGATAAGATAGAGAATAAATGAGCAGCTCAACAGTGTAATCTGAGCTCTCGGATGAAATAAGGTTAGATTTAGATAGTTTTATGCTTTGAAAGAAAAATGATTTAGGGTTGCAAGCCTAAATGCACCTATGAAAATGAAGTAAAAAATGTTAGAAATAATGATTGGTAGGTAGAAAGTAGTTATGGAAGCATGTAATAAAAGCATCATCGGGCAAAAGTTACTAATTTTCCCTCTCCTATAATGATTCAGTATTCTAAATTTTCAGTTAAAGAGGCTCAGAGCATTTCTCTGACTTCTGTTGGGACCGGACCCGAGGCTCGATAACTGATTGGTTAAAAAATATTGAATTCCTACACAAAACCTATTTTCATCAACATTTACCCTTCGTCCATAATCATGATCCCTTTTCCTAAGTAAAAACTCTAAATAGTTAATTTCATTTCTATTCAAAATCACTCAAAACCCATAAAATGCATTTTATCCTAAGTTAAAGTGTGAAAATACAAAAGGGACAACTATGCTTTATTTACACTTTACTTAGTGTGAAATTATGTATTTTTATTCATATCATACATCACCCCTTTTTCATATTAATTCCTAACTTATTAATTAACTCTCTAAATTACACCCTCCCGTATAGTATTAAACCCTTTTATATATAAAATAACCCACAAAACCCTCTATTTAATGTTTAAACCAATGTTATTATACCCCACGTGATGAAATAATCCCCGCCCTTATTCCCATTGATTTAAACTTATCAATTAAACAAAATACCCCGTCCCCTATGGTTATTAAACAAATATCAAAAGTTTAAAAACTATAGAATAGATCCGCGCATATGTATTGATTAAACATTATGAAATGTTTTGATTTACGCATATAAATCTTACCCCCCCACCTATCATATAACCTTATGTTTAAACTTTATTAAATGCATATTTATAAAGTTAAAACCGACCCCGCCGCATATATTGACCCTGGACCCCACTCCATCCGGATGCAACTTTCACAATAGATCTGCGCCGTTCGCAATTGAACCCCACGATCCGACATCTAACAAACAAAATCGCAAATAAACTTGCACGATCACCACCATCTCATTTCTACGCGAAATGGGTGGTATTTTGACTTTCTCCCTCCTCCATGTTTCCTTCCTACTGGATCGCGTCCATTTCAACCAAAGCAGCTTACCACCTAAAGTGAACGCGATAACCACTCGCGGTTTTTGACCCTTTGAGCCCGAAAACTGCCATTTTTGATATGACCGCCATTTATTGCAGGCGCCAATTAACCTAATTTGCTTAATAAACATTGGAAATGCATTGATTTCCTCTCTTTTTGCGCGTAACCCCTGTATAAGCTATTCTGACTACGAAATAAGTACTTTCCACCATTTTCATGCCGAGAACCTGCAAATTTCAGCCTATAGCCATTGAAGATTGTTGAGGAGCTTTAAAATTGCTCCAGAGATCTGAAAGATACCATTGAATCTACTCAAAAACCTCAGAACCATTTTCAAAAGCCCAATGCCTACATATAACAGGTATCCCTCCAACAAATTAAGCTTGTTTCGATTTGAGAGGACTTTTAAAAAGGAACAAATTACATTCATAATTTGAATCCACCCAAACAAACCTGTTAAAATATCCAAAAAACAGGCCAAACCCTGCCAAAATTTCTGAAAAAAACCTGGTTTATTCTGCGCATTTTTTTATCTCCAAATTGAGCCTAGAAACCCTCTGAAGGTAGCCAAAACTTCTGTGCCTAGTCTTAAAGGCCTTTTAGCCCAATTACTCATTGAAAAAAGCTCAAGAAGCCCCTGTTTCTTGTTTCTAACCAGTAAAAGTCTGTAAATCTTATAGAGAATCCAAAATTGAAAGGAAAAACCTAAGGAAAGACCATATTTTACCTATTTTCATCCAAGAAATCCCTGTCAGAGTTAAAAATACTTCTGCAAACTGTTTAATCTTGTAGAAGTAGCCAGAAAAGTCTCAAAATACCTAAAACTAATCCAACTTCATCTTCCAAAACTGCTATCATTATAAACCCTCTACAACCTCCTTTTGTAGACATTGATCATACTTCATTAGCAGATGTTGACTATAAGATTGCAGACCCTATTGTAGAGTTCAATTTGTTGGAACTTCATAATTGGAGCTTTGAGAAGTCTTTAGATAATGTTGAAGATGTTCAAATTTGGGAATCACACCTGCCCAAATATGTTGTTCCAGTTACTCATCCCTGTCAGGAGGTCATTAGGTTATGCCATCATTATTATGTGCCTGAGCAGAGAGCTATAGTAAATGCCAACAAAGATGTACTTTTTACCATTACTGTTGAGTCCATTAATCAAATGTTACAGCTCAAGCCTGATCCTCAAGCAGTCCCTTTGTCCATAGAGGCCCTTACCAAGCTGTACATTGGCCTTGATTTTCCTAATAGTTTCCAAATCTTCCAAATATTCATGCCCTTGCATGTAGAAATTCCTCAAATTAATCCCCCATATTCCACTTCAAGATTTCCAGAATGTTCCAGGCATGTAATTTTCATGTTATCTTTCATCCTAGGGTATTTCGCTGATGAACATATAGATGAATCCATTTTAGGTTTCTTATCCACTTTTACCCCAGGACAACCTCCATCTGTTATCTTTGATTATGCTGGGTATATTGCAGACAATATCCATGACCAATTGGTCAAATTGCCAACTGAAGGAGTGTTTAGATACACTTCTTTCCTCTTCCACATGTTCTTGTATTTTCAAGCAGATGATTTTCCAATAAACCTCCAAAAGCTTGACATAGAAGGAAAGCTTCTTTCAGTTATTTTCTACACCTCTTTGATCAGGAAAGAGTCCACATAATTCACCTATGCAGAGTTTTTCAGATTCATTCATCCATCCATTGATCAAAATGTTAACAAATACTGAACAACCTAGGATAAATGATGAGCTGAAGAAGATTTTATAGTTATCAAAGCAGACCAAGACTGGCGATTGGTATTTGTATGAACAACATATGGAAATTAGAGTTTTTGGATCCAATTTGTTGCCCTACAAGTTACCAAAACATGTATCAATGAAGATTTTTGCCTTGGAGTATATCAGGCAAATATTAAACTTTGATTCTGTCAATTTCCTAGCAGCAAAGAAGAAAACACAGTTTAAATTGAAGAATCAAATAGGACCATTCATTTGCAATCATAGAGATGCAGAGGCAGAAGTAGCTAAACAGCTATTGGAGTACAGATTTGAAGAGAGTTTTTCCTGGAATTATGATCCTCAAGGAATTCTAAGTAAAATGAGGGTTAAGTGTAAGCTAACACCCTTCATTCATGAGAAAAAACCAGAGATAGAGAAATATGCCAATCAAACTGAGTGGACAAAAAATACTTTAGTAGATGCAGTCAAGAAAAGTGATACTAGTCACACTTTACAAACTGCAGATCAAACAGAGAAAGCCACCAAAAGAGTAAGAGAAGAAGAAACCTATGTTGCTGAAACCACTATTGAAACTAGGTTCAAATTGGGATATAATAAAAAGCCTAAGTTAAATCCAGTAGGTAAAGAAAAAGTAACCATTGAGGTAGAAGATGCAGATATGCCAGAGACAAATGTTGACACTGCCATAGTCATCATCAATGAGACAGTTACTGAGAATCAGGATGAGGAACAGGTTGGTAATTCAAATGCACAAATGATAGAAAAACAACAGAACATGGAAGCTTCATCCTCACAGACAACAGAGGAAAATGATCTAGATATCAAGGAAAAGTACAAACAGATAAAGTTAAAGAATGAAGAGATTAAAAATGAGATTTACTCTCAATATCTCAAGCAAACACCAAGTATTCAAAATAGACTTCTTTCTGCCTTTGATTACTCCAAAAAAAAAGTTGATCATGTCATTATTACAACCTACAATGAAGACACCAAACACAGTTGCAGATTACAAAAAGATTGATATTGAAGTGCCCACAGAAAGCATTCATGCACTAGATCAAATAGAATTTCATAGACAGAGTTCAAAGATGTTGTATTCTACTGTTGCCACCAAAGCAATGAGTGTTCAGAAACTTCAGAACACTATCACAAACATGAAGGATCAAATGAAACTGGACAAAGCATCCTTGTATGCTAAAGATCTCAGAACCAAATCTTTAGAAGAGTTGGTAATACAAGTGGGATATGACCCTGCAAATGTCAAGGCAACAGAACTGTTAGTGAAGAAAAAGAATGAGGACATTGCAGCATTGAGGAAACAGCTTAAACTTCCTTCCAGTGAACATCCCTAGGCCAAAGAAATTATACAAGAACAGACTCAAAAGGATATATGATGAGCTTAATTTTTCAGCTTACAGCACATATAAAAGAAATGGAGATTCAAATGGACAAGCTTGTCCATGAAAGAGAAGCAGTAGAAACACAGGAACCACCTACAGTCAACCCTATGGTCACTATAGCTGTGCCTTCAACTCTAGCAGAGGAGTTGGCACCCAAAGTTCCATTGGCTACTGCAGTGCTAGTGACATCATCTACAACATCAGCTACAGAGTCATCTACTACAGCAGCCCACCCTACAGATGAGGCCAGCAAACTAGTGAAAGCTATGGAAGAAATGTCTCTTCAGACAAGTGAAATTAACAGATTGAAACAGATGATTGAAAAACTGGAAGATCAAAAGAAATTGGCTCAAATTAATGCAAAGACTCAAGAGCAAAGAGCTAATAGGAGTAATGAAGAATTAAAGAAATTACAAAAAGATTTAACCCTATAGGAGCCCATATCATTTGTAAAAAGTCATCTATGGAGCAGAATCATTGAAGCCATCAATGATATGTGGCCCTCAATTCAGGTTATCTTTGAACAAAAAGATTTACTAAGAGCAACACAAGTAGAAATCCAGAAGACTAAAGAAGAGCTAGGCAACAAACCTGAGCAAGCTTTAGAACTGATAAAGTTTCTCAACAGCAAAAACAAGCAAGAGTTAGAAGAGATTGAAATTACAGACACGCTGAAACTGTCCTTGAAATAAGGAAAGTTATCACCAAGAAGAACCTAATGAAGCAGCATGAGGAGAAGTGTGAGAATATGAACATAGCAATAACCAGATTCATGGTTAAATTTGATAATTTGAGACAAATAAGTCTCCCAACCATTTTGGTCATCAATGACAAACTTATGCCTCAGGATGACTACAATAAAAAGATTAGAGAATATGCAAAGGAACAGGTGAACAAAACACAAGGACAAGGAATTCCCACTGGCAAAGTTTTACATAGAAGCTTTGAAGATTTATTCTATCTGCAGCATGAGATAAGACATTTATTTGTCATAAAACCAACTTTTGTCAGATATACTGAAGCAGATGAAAACTTCAGAAAGCTAAAGAAGATACAAATTCCAAACAATGAAAATTGACAGTCACTTACAGATTTACTGTGAAAGGTAAAAAGGCAGAAAGATCAAAGAAGAAAATAGTTTGTTGATTTTCAGTGTAAACAGAGTTTTTACAACAGTAAATATTTTTACAGTGGTTAAAGAGTATCCGAGTTTAAAAGAGTATCAGAGATTAAAGAGAATCAGTGAAAGAGTATAAGATAAAGTAGATCATATTTCAAAACCAACTTGAAATATCTAAAGCCAGCAAGGAGGACACCAAGACAGCCAGCGACACCTTATCCATAATTAGTTTCTATTTTATTTGGATAGATAGGACAACTTGCTGATTTGTTAAGTAGCGGTCTCTATTTTGTTGTAAAGATATTTTCATTTTCCTTAAATAATTCCTAGAAGCATTCTATGATATTTTGTAAACAATTATGTATAAATACTTCATTATTTGAAGTATTAGTGTGGAATAAATTGCTAAAGATTTCTATAGTCATTTTTGTGGACTTGAAGGCTTTTGTGTTTCAAATTTCGAGTAGCAGACTAAATCGAACCAATTAGCATCATATTTCAGGATTCATGTGATGAGCTATTGAAGTGAAGTATTTTCTACTTGTCATTGTTTATCTTTCTTTGTTACATGCAATCCATTATGTGTTCTAAATTTGAATGAATGAATAGGAGGATTACTTCAGGATTTGTTAAAAGCACCCTGTTTTAACTATTTGTCATTTCTATGTTTTCTACTGATTTCCAGAGTAGGGAACCCTTAATTGCTCCTTCTTTCGTTTAACCTCTGCCTACTACTTCTCTTTTCTAGATCAAAGAACCCTTCATTTCTCTTTATCCCGATTATATCACTTCACAAAACAACTTTCCAATATCTTCAAGGGTTATCTATCTTGCCCTGAAAACATTTGACTTTTTGGCCTTGATCCTAGTTCTGTCTGCCTGACTTTTGACTCCTTAGCCCAATGGACAAATAGATTTCCCACTATCCATCTCTTTAAGTGATTTTTCCCACCAAATCAATCAAACCAAAACCAAATTGCACATTCGCAACTAGCCTAATATCTTATAATCAAAACAAAGTTAAATTTTATAGAAAGAGCCCTCTCTGAACCCTAGGAAGGTTAGATCCTAGAGTTTAAAAGTTGGTCTGTGGTTACCTCTAGTTTTCTTAACTAAAAACCAAAAATCTCACAACTAAAGAATTACTAGAGTGATAACAAAAGCTACGACTCTTGTTTTGGTATGTTTACTTACTTTAAAGATTGCATTTATTGAATTACTCTTAAGCAATTAACAAATATACATTTCCAAATTTTTTAAATTATCAAAATTTCAAAAAAATAAAGCAAAACTTTAATTATTAAATTTCAAAAAATAAAACAAAACTTTAACTCACTTTTACAAATTAAATTTATAAAATAACCTTTTTAAAATTTAAATTAATGTATAAAATATATTTTATTGGACTCCTTAGACTATCTCAACTGCAAAACATAATATTTCACTTTTTCTTAACTGAAATTACAAACTAGAATTATTACCCAATCACTCTTGCAATGTCTTGAACGACTTCTTGCATATTCACACTGAAACCCTTGCAAGAAGTTCCTGTTTGAGCTACATTTCTCAACAGTCTATCTCTATAATGTTTGGTTTTCATCCATAAATTAGTATCCTAGATATATATTTCTTTATTTGTTTATCCTGTATGTCATAACATAATTTAAACTCTCAAAATCTTAGATCCTAGGCGACCTTAGGTCATTAACCTTGTCCCCTAAGGCACTTTTCTACATAAAGTTTCATTACCTATTTCCACATTTAATAAAAATAAAAAAATAAAAAAATAAAAATATACATAATTAAATAAAATCTAAAATGCAAAATTATTAATTAAATTATTTGTTAAAATGTAAATAATCAATATTTTTTTTTCTAAGTAATGATAAATTCTATTATATTGTACAAAAAATACAATCGAGCTTCAGAATAGGAGTTGCTAAATTAGCCAACCTCTGTTGAGTGAAGACAATTCAAAAATTCAAAATGTGGGTTGCCCTTCAGGGGGAAACCAGCCCTTAGTGAGTTCAGCATTTCAAAAAAAGCGCCGCCCTTCTTGGGGAAACCAGCTATTAACATAGACTTGAGTGACTGAGTTTGTTGGAAAATAGAAAGATAGACAAAAAAAATAGAATAGTATCTAAGTCACCTGACAAGGGACATGGGACATGATGGACACACGGATTCGAGTGTCGGATTCAGACACGATGATATATATATATATATATATAGATATTTTTAATAAAATAATACATAACGTGTCCGGACGTGTCCTGTTCTAGGGGGTCATCGTGTCCGAATCCGACACTCGAATCTGCGTGTCCATCGTGTCCCCGTGTCATATATTAAAAAATAGATATTTCTTACACAAATTCATACAAATTCATTGATTCAAACATAGATCTTCATCTAGATGTAGTAAGTTTTACAAAGATTTAAGATACATGATACATTGATACATCATACAATCATACATATTACAAAGTAATAGACATATTCATCAATGATCCAATAGGAGAAAGACAAGATACTGTAGTTTTCTCATATATCATCAAAATCAAAATGTGTTACATAAGTACTAGCCTCTAGACTCTAGGTAGTACACTGCCAATGGCAAACAGAAATAGAAAATACAAAACAACTACAAGTCTACAAGACTACAAGCCTCAATGAGTCATCAATCCTCGTCATCATAATCAACATCACTGTCCTCATCCTGATCGTCATGCTCACCACTGCTCTTCTTTACTGCATCCTCCTCCTCTGTCATCTCTGTATCTGATGGTGTGGAGGATGACGCCTCTACTGTATCGCCATCATCAAATGTGACAGGCTCTAGCACTGGCTCATTGAGATCCAAGTTGGCCAATACCAACTCAACACTGCTGTCCAGACTCATATCATCAGGAAAGACATCCCACATCTTTGTCTTTCCCTTCAACCAATCCTCCCCCTGCCTGTAGATGAGACGAATGTTGCTGTGCACATACACCATTGTCTCTGCCCTGGACTTCTCAAGCTTGCTCTTCTTCACACTATACAAATTCCCATATGTGCTCCAATTCCTCTCGCAACAAGAGGATGAAGTCACCTGAGAGAGGAGCCTCATGGCTAACTGCTGTAGAGGAGGGCTTGTTGCCCCATGAGTTTCCCACCAAGAATAGGGCTTCTTAGCCCCCCTGTCTCGAATCACATCATAGTCTGCAAATTGCCCAGTGCCAGTGGAAAACTCTGCAAAGGCATCCTCCAACTCATCAAGGGATACCCTATCCTGAAAAATCCTCCTGAATGCATCTTTCCTCCACTGTGAGGAGGGAATCTGTAGGAAGTTCCACCATTCAGCCACTCATGGGTGTAGTATTTTGGGTTCAAGGAGTGAGCCAAACAATGTAAAGGTGTGCAATTCTCGTCCCATCTGCTGACAAGAATATTCGGTATGCTGGTAAAGAAGGCCTTTGGTGCTGTTTCATACTCTAGGCACTGACTCTGTAAAACAATGGTTCTCACAGACTCAATCATGGAATCCCATCCCTCATAAACCTCTCCTAGGATGGGTTGGTCTGTATCTGCAAATCAAAGCAAGGAAATGATAGGGTCCATGATCTGAATAAGTAGATCTACCTTCTCCCACCAGACATCATCCAACACTGTGTCCTTCCCTTTCTTTGAGGCTGTTTGATCCGTCTTTCTCCAAAAAGGCCAAAACTCTGAAATAACCATGGCCCCAAGAGCGGTCTTGACCTCCCTCAACCTCTTCAACATGATGAATGAAGAGGCAAACTGTGTATCCACAATCTTCAACAATGATAGATTGGTGTACTCTTTGTAGATAGTGAGGGCATTTGTATGGTTTTGTACAAAGTTGCGGATATGCCGTGCATCCTCAATAATGCCTCCAATCCAAAGCACATCAGAGGCAATATATTTCAGTGCTAGGTTCAATGAATGGACAATGCAAGGTGTCCAAAATATTTGTGGATATTTTGTTTCCACAATCATGCCAGCAGCCTTGCAAACAGGTGCATTATCTGTAATGATTTGCACACAAGGATTGACACCTACATCTTCAATAATTTTAATAAATAACTCACCCATATATTGTGCATCCTTGTACTGTCCAAGTGCATCCACCGATTTCAAGAAAATTGGACCATTCAAGGATGACACCATGAAGTTGATGAGTGGGTGGCGTGCTGGATCTGTCCATCCATCAGAAACAATGCTAACCCCAGATGTTGGCCATGTTGAGTTAATAGGCTCAAGCATTTTGTCGACCTCTTTCTTTGCCTTTGTCAACAATGTGGTTCTAAGCTTCTCTGACCCAAGAGGCACATACCCTAATAGAGCCCCTTGACTTAGAGCTCGACACATCTCAATAAATAGAGATGATCGTGCAACATTAAAGGATATGAAGTTCTGATAGAAAAAAATGCAATGGTGAGATCAAGCAGTTGACTTTCTTTTTGCTGATTGTCCCCCACTAAAACTCTCAAAAGGGAACTTGTTGTTGCTTTTCCTCAAGAATGGAAAGGGGTCATCATTCTTGTTTTGTTTTGATTTTGATGTCACAGTTGTCGCACGAACAAATGCCTCTTTCTCCAATTCCTTCCTCTGTGGCGATTGAATTGCTGTACAAGCTGAAATGCCACAACTTGGCAAAGCCAACAAATGAGCTTTCACACAGAAATATGTGCTCATGAAATGGCTGTGGCAAAAACTGCATTTCCATGCAACCTTGCCTCCTCCCTTTGCCTTGCTGCCTGGCCCTGCCTCTCTTGCCACATATTTCCACGGGTATTTGGGGTCTTGAGTTTGTTTTCCCTGAACATTTGAAGCTGCCGTTGCAGCCCCACTTCCAATAGATGGAATACTTGCAAACCCTGATGAAATAGGGACAGGAGGGGCATCTCCAATGGGGACATTCTTCCCTTTTCTTTTCCCTTGCCTAGCTGCCCTTGATTGAGCCATGAATACTGTAAAAAATAAACAAAAATGACCAAATATGTAAAACATATGCACATGCAGACACTAATAGCAAACTAAATGCAAAAACATAGAGAGACAGTGAACTTACCAGATGCTCGAATCTCTTTGAAAACACTCCCTTTCTCCTTGCTAATCCTTGCTCTATGCTCAACTCACATACAAACAATGGTGAGAAAGAATGAGCCAAACCGCACTTTTATAACTTGCCAGGCGTAATTTCTTGGTTTTCGTGTCCGACAGAATTGGATTCAATCGTGTCCGTATAGGACACGCTCGGGATCCAACGTGTCTTGTACGGACACGATTGAATCCGACAAATTGGATTCAAATTCGTACGTGTTGTGTCGGACACGACAGATTCAGGACACGTGGCCCCATATAGTTTAATCCGGTTTCTTAGAATAGTATATAAAAACTGAGAATGAGGAGAGCCAAGGCTCTGTAGCTACCGGTCTTGTATGTCATGATTCTCCATTTGAGGAGTTTCTTCAACTATGAAGCATCCGTAGTCGGACAAGGCGTCATTCTTCTTGGAGAGTTGGGGAGCCAGCTCTCGAGTTGAAGTGGAGCGAGCACCCTTGTTCGTTTCTGTGACTTTTTGCTGGGCGCCTTCCGCAAAGCTACTCCCTCCACTATTCGAAGCATCCTCCATGCTTTTGACTGGGAGACTGACGATTTTTCTTGGCCGAGGGGAGGAGCAGCGCAAAAGAGTCGACTTGCATGGGCGTTTCTTGTTGCTGGGGCCGAAGTGGCTATGCTGTGCCTCTGGGAGGTGAATTGATAGATGAGCTGAGAGCAGATGGGGGTCGAGGACCTCTGGTTTTTCCACAGCCACAGAGAAGGCTAAGGAGCGCACCGCCATAGATGGAACTAGAGGGCGAAAGGGAGAGCCTCTGCCTCCTCCACGGCGGCACCGCATTCGGTGTCTGTGCAACATTGTGTCGATGGGTTGATGGGCTTGCAGGCAGGAAAGGAAAGCTCAGAGGGTGGCTGAGGAGCAATGCACTGGGCGGAGGCGAGATGCAGGCTTGTAGAGTAGAGGACAGAGACACAACGGAATGGGAGTGAAAACTGGAGTGAAGGGGAATGAGAACTGGAGCCATCGGCCATAAATGGCCAAAGTGCAAATTGCAGGAGCCAAGGTACAGGTTGCAGGATTGAATGCCGCAGGTGTCGGCGTCCTTCCCAGAGGTGCGTGTTTAAAGCCTTCACGCGAGATGCAGGTGCGACCCCATGGTGAGGCCAGATGCCTTCATGCAGAGAGGCCAGGTGCCCACCTAAATCTAACGTATTAATCACCCGCATCCGGGGTGTAAATAATCATTAATTAGATATATGAAGTTAATTAAATTTAGTAGTTTTTATTTGATACTATAAATTAAAAAAATATAAAAACCAAATAAAATTAAAAATTCAAATGTAAAAGCTTGCTCACCCTTTTTTGTGGAGGTAATAAATAATATATATTTCTTAAAATTCATGCCCACCATTTTTCATGGGAGACCTAAGAATAAAATAATATATTTCTGGTGCTCACCACTTTTTATGGAGCACCAAACTTTAAGGAAGATGGTGATGAAATATATAATTTTTATCAATGTTACACGGGGTCTCGCCCCCCCACCTAGGGGTCTAGATTCCTCGCCCCCTCGCGCTCCGGGGTCTTGGGGACTTCTAGGGGACGTTTCCCTCACGCCCCCTCACACCCCCTTTCACGCCCCCTCACGTCCCTTCACCGCCCCTTTTAGTTTATGGTTTCGTGTTAAAAGTTGATGTGCCACTTAGCATATTTGAGAATCCAAGTGATTCTGATTCAGATGGTGACATGGTTGATCCTGATATATTTGTGCAGAAGTTGGATGCAGAGACTAGTGGGGCATTAACTTGAGCATTTATGCTCATTTATCATTATGATGATATCATTTGATATTCATATGTTATGTTTTATGTTTTATGTTTCAGACATAACTTATTTGCATTTTAGTTTTATGTTTCAGACTTGAGTTGTAAACTTCAGTTTAAACTCTATTTTGAATCTTGATATAATATGTCATATGATATCTTAAACTTTATTTTCATTGTACATTGTTAGTAGTTACATTAATGATTATATAGTTACAAACTTACAAACTTACATGCATGATTGTATGATGCATGTTTTAACTTTTAACTTTTAAATTTGTTTCAATTATATGATTCATCATTCATCGATTTGTAATTTTATCATTTATGATTTATCTTTCATGATGCAAGTGTATGATGACTGTATATACATTCTTTGCAAAAATATAGTTACATTTTAAATATTAAATTTTATAATTTTTATGACCCCGACGTCCCCCCACGTTTCCTGAAAATTGGTAGGGAGCTTTTGCATAGGCCGCTCCTGCGCTCCCTTGCCCCCTCGCTCCCACCTCTAGGGGACTTGGTGGAACATTGTTTTTTATGAAACTTAGTGCCATGCACAAAGCAGAATCAGAGCCCCCCCATAGTTGTTTGATAAACCATGGGGGGCGGGGGTCGAGTGCAATTCCATTAAGATCTGGCCATGGTAACACCTGGTAAACGAGATGGTTTCTTCCCCCGTCTCGTTAAACTTTGGTGGGCAAGACCCCCCTGATATAATTTCAATCCACACATTTTTTTTTAAGTGCACATGAGTTAATGCATAGGGATTGGGAATAATACTAGGATTAAATTAATATTTTTGTAATTAAAGGTCAAAATGAATTACAATCTAATTTAAGTTGTAAAACTCTAATATTAATTAAACTTTTGTTTAATCAATTAATGAAAATAGAAATTAAAATTGGTGAAATTTGGCTTTCAGAGGGAAATGGTTTCGCTTACCTGTGATCTCTAATGAGATTGAAAGTAAAAATATAAATTTGTGGGATGAAATTTAGTCTTCTCTGAGATCTTGAATGTCATCGTCAAGCTATGAATATTGATTCTAGATCTACATTCAAGTCTCATCTTAAGTGAGGGACGGAGTTGAGAAGTGTCAAGTCATCCGGTATAGAGGGCTTTTGTTCAAAATATCAGATCAATCCCAGAATTGAAGGCATTTTCAGGCTACAGATCCACATTTCCAGGCAGCAGTTGACCATACCTCCCAGACTTAAAGGCAACCAGTTCAGCATTGAAAAACTATATAAGGCAGCTTAAGTTTGAAAGGTAGGGGGAGGCATTTTTAAAGAGTTAGAATTTTGGCAAAAGGAAGCTGTGTTCTTTAAGCATGAGGGGCCATTTTTCTCTGTCAATTTTTTGAGTCAGCAACGTCTTATTGGACTCGTGGTTTGAATAAAACAAAGTCCTGTTTTCTCCAGTCTTAAGTACATTTCTTATATTTCATATCTTTATTCTTCCTGTATGAGTAGAAGAAACTTGGATATTGTGGTGTCTATAGTATTTATCTGAAGTTTCAGATTTCAAAATAATATAGGTTATATTATTTTGACCTGCTAATTTCATTATCTATTTACATGTTTGTTTCTGCTGTTATGAATATGATTCCTGCGGTACATATTCCTTTCTAATTGAGTGAGATTTATCAGCATGGATACCTTGTTTGATTTATTTGTTTCTTTGATTCTTCTACCTATCACTTCTCAGCTAAGTCACCAGACACGTCCCTCCCCCACATGTGTCGCGAATCCTGCGTGTCGAACACGAATCGAGCCTGACACGTGTTCGACACGTGTTTGACTCATGTCGGATATGAGCCCTACTGGTGTCCCAAAATTTGGACACGTGTCCTATGAAAAAAACATCCTAGGATTAAATTAATATTTTTGTAATTAAAGGTCAAAATTAATTACAATTTAAATTAATTTGTAAACCTGTGATATTAATTGAATTTTTGTTTAATCAATTAACGAAAATAGAAATTAAATTAATGAAATATGGCTTTCAGAGGGAAATGGTTTCACTTACCTGTGATCTCTATTGAGATTGAAAGTAAAAGGATAAATCTGTGGGATGAAATTTAGTCTTCTCCGAGATCTTGAATGTCATCATCAAGCTATGAATATTGATTCTAGATCTACATTCTAGTCTCATCTCGAGTGAGGGAAGGAGCTGAAAAGTCTTAGGTCATCCGGTATAGAGGGTTTTTGTTCAAAATATTAGATCAATCCCAAAATTGAAGGCATTTTTCAGGGTACAAATCCACATTTCCAGATAGCAGTTGACCATACCTCCCAGACTTCAAGGCAAACAGTTCAGTGCTGAAAAACTATATAAGGCAGCTTAAGTTCGAAAGGTAGGGGAGGGGTTTTTAGAGTGTTAGAATTTTGGCAAAAGGTGACTGTGTTCTTTAAGCCCGAGGGACCATTTTTCTCTGTAAATTTTCTGAGTCAGCAAACATCTAATTGGACTCCTGGCTTATAAAACAAAGCCTTGTTTTCACCAGTCTTAAGTACATTTCTTATATTTCATATCTTTATTCTTCCATGTATGAGTAGAAGAATCTTGGATATTGCGGTGTCTATAGTATTTATCTGAAGTTTCAGTTTTGAAAATAATATAGGTTATACTATTTTGACTTACTAATTTCATTATCTATTCACATGTTTGTTTCTGCTGTTATGAATATGATTCGTGTGGTACAAATTTCTTTCTATTTTAGTTAGATTTTTTCAACGTGAATACCTTGTTTGATTTTTTTGTTTCTTTGATTCTTCTACCTATCACTTCTTAGCTAAGTCACTGGACACGTCCCTCCCCCCATGTGTTGCAAATCCTGTGTGTCTGACACGATTCAAGCTTGACATGTGTTTGACACGAGTTTGACTCGTGTCAGATACGGGCCCTAATGGTGTCCCGAAATTTGGACAGGTGTCCTGTGGAAAAAACATCCTAAAATCAATTTATTGCCTCATTCTCACGCAATTCAGTCAGAAGTTTCGAGCTCTCGAAGGTTTTGAAGTGCAGCTAAAGGCAATTAAGCAATGTTAGAAGGGATTCCAAGTGTTGGGAAGTGTATTTGTCTAGGCCCTACTAATGCTATTAATGGTAATGTTATTCTTAAAGTAAAAGTGACATTCATTGTCACTTTTACTTAAATTTTTAACATTACCATGAAATGGCTCAAGATGTTTGAGAGTGGTTTCAACCTCACTGGATTTCATATGGAGAAAGTAGAATTTTAGATCTCACTCAAAATCCAGCAGACTTAACAGTTTTCAGGATTTCAGGTTTGGGGCGATTACAATGTTTCCATTACAGTTTGTCATGTATGAGGCTATGGAACTAGCATTTAATTAAGAGGACCAAGCCCTGTATTTACTTTGATGTTGGTGGCATTGATTGTTGAACTCCTCTATCACGACCATAGTAAAAATGCACCCATCACTAAAATAGAATCTCAATTTGACATGTTAAGCTTTTTCCATCTTATTTTAATGCTTAGAGGGTGATGCGATGATGAGGATACCCAATATAGGCAATGATTCTGATGACAGATAGTACTAGTAATTTGTTGTAGCATGATTATTTTTTGGACTATACAGACCGCATGATTATTTTTTGGACTATACAGACCATTTAGGGCCTCGTTGTTGATATATTTTTGGTTCAAAGATGGATGGCATTTGCACTCAATGCTATTTTGGTTATATGCATTAGTTGTGTATTGAATTTGTATCATCATTATCTAAATGTTTTATATATTTCGTATTTTCTGTGTAATTCACTATTTTTTAAAATCTTTTTAATGTATATTATATTTTTTAATATATAATATGTAATGTGTCTTCCATGTCCTGTTTCGTGGGGTCATCATGTCACGTGTCGGATACTTGGATTTTCATGTCCTACGTGTTCTGTGTCCTCGTATCAGGTGACTTAGCTTCTCAGCTATTTGTGCTTTGTTCTTCATGACTCTATGTGCATTGGACTAAGTCTTCCGCTCTGATATTTACAGTCTATTTTATATTCCAATCTTCTACCATCATTGCTCTCAACCCTGTCCAACTTATCCTTTATCATCTAAGCCTGGCCTTTGTGTTTAATATTTTAACTGTTGTTCAGTAACAGAGAGCAGCAAGTTTCCCGGATGCGGGTGTACAAACAAATGATTAACACGATGGGACAGAGGTGCGGCGAGGTAAGCCGACATCTGTCCATCCAGGACATGGCGTTTAATCGACCTCTGTGCGACGGATTGTTGCATTTACACTTCGCAGATATCAAAGCCATGGCTGCAGAGGATTCCGAACTTCACTTCATACCCACCGCGCTGGCACCTGCCCTCGCATGCTCCTGCTCGGCTTGCATCAATGCTGCAGTTATGATGGGTGATTTACATTGCATGAGAGGGAAGGTTAAAGGGCGGGATGGCGATGAGCCCTCGATGGGTTTGTTTCAAATGCGCCGCGTCAGTTGTTACCTGGTCTTTGCTCTCACTATGTTTTATGTTGGTTTTACTTTTCGTTTTTATCAGTGCGGGGAGGGGGATTTTCTGTTGGAGCTGCGCTCTGGTCCGATAGTGGCTCAGCCTCCGCAGAACCCTTGGATCTTTAATCGGGTCACAGGTCTCTACACGAAGTGTTATTCCCCGGCTACAGTTGCTGATTGGTCTCATTTGATCCCCCCAATGCCTCAGCTGTGCCACAGAATGCGGAGCCGTAGAGGCGGCACCAGGGGTCGTCCCTCAAGCGAGCAGTCCAGCCCCTCTTTGGTTACGCCTTCTCACGCCAGGGGCATGGGTACAGGCCATTACCCCCGAACTCGCAGTGGGAGAGGGCTCTCCCTGACAATCGCCATTGTTGGAGCTCCCCTGCTCCTCGACCTCCTGTCGCCTCGTCTCCCACTACTGGCTCTGCGCGCTTCATTTTCAACAGCTCCCTGACTCGCCCTAGGATTACTGCTCTCTTTACGGTGGTCTTCCATGAGGAAGGCTAGCTGGGGGAGTCGAGTTTGCATTCTGCAGGTCTTGGGGCGGAATTTGTCCAGAACACGAATATCCAGATGGGAGGTGGCAGTGCGTCGATGCAGACTCCGGTGGTTCCTGCTAGTAGTGTCTCTAATGAGGTTATGGTCCCAGCTGATCCTGGTCCCTCTGCTTCCGAAGAGGCTCTTGCCAGAGATATGCTCGCCTCAAGTTGGTGTCGGATCGTTGAGGAACCTCCAGAAGACTAGCTGGCTTACTATAAGGTTTTTTTCTTTCCCTGCGGCCCAAACTATTGGGTTTATTCCAGTGCAGACGGTTATGGGGTTTTTTGGCTTCTTTTTGTACATTTTTGGTTCCAAGCAAACTCAGGAAGATCACAACTTGCTCCCCTGCGTGGGTTATGGCAATCTTTTCAGACTGGTTTCCCTGTTAATGGGCAGTCTCCATATCTGTTTTTTCATGAAATTCTGCCTCCATGGCAGTAGATTTTGACTGCGGTCACGATGTAACCTTATCCCTTTGTTAATAGATCAATTTTACTTAGAAAAAAAAAACAGAGAGCAGCAAGTTTCATTGTAATCTTTGAGGGAACCCCCTCTGACTGGAAGGGCTAGCTTGCAGTCTAAAGCTTGGTGCAAGATGTGCCTGGCATGTTCCTTTTACAGCCAGGAACATCTCAAGTGACAATACCATATACAACAGTGGATGGTTCATTCATGTTATTTGTATTATCTTCTCCCATGCATAACTATCATGTCCCAATTCATCTGGACTTGCAATTCCAAGGCTTATATTTAGTATAGTTTCTAGGTTTTCTGTCTAGGTCCTTTCAGTTCTCTACATAATAAAACAGACATAGAACTAGGGTACACTTGTTCTTTGCTTATATAGATTGTTTAATGGCAAATAGAAATAAAAACTGTTTTTTCACAAGATTGCCATTATCTTGAGCTTTTATTCTTTAATCCGGAAATTGTCTGCCAAGGGAGGTCCTTATTTTTGTATCCTTTTCACCTTTCCCATAATGTTACGATCTTCTGACATCAGTTTATTTTCCACAGAACCTTTCTTGTTTATGCTTATCAAGTTAGCGTCAAAGGCATTTGGTGTTAGATCCTGATCGTCTTGTCTGGAATATATGCAGGTTGGATGTTGCTCGCTATAGGCCACACCGACTAATGGAGGAGTTACATCTGCCTGATTATGTTTCTTCCAACAAGGGTGAGAAAGTTGTAACAATTTTGGATCCAGAAGGGGATAGCACCTGTTTAGATGATAAAGCAAGAGAAGAAGGACGTTATTGGTCTGCCAGATTTGTATCTATTGAACGGCGCAAGGACCTAAAACGTATACGTGCTATTTCTAGTGGAAAGCCCATGTACTTTCCTTCAGAAGATTTTATTCCTTTGCAGCAGGAACCTGTCAGAGATCAGCAGAATGAGCTGGAATCAGCATCAAACATGGAATGCGGAGAAACTTGGGATGAATCTTTCATGCGCAGAACAAGGGAATTCAATAAAATGACGAGGGACAGACCATATGATGAAAGTCTGTGGATAGCTTTTGCTAATTTTCAGGTGCAGCATATCCTCCTAAAACACCCTTCTCAGATTTCAAGAAAAAAGAAAAATAGAGCTTTCTTCAGTACTATGAATGGATGTTTCTCTTTGATTTTTGTTTGTTTGTTTAAAAATGAAGGTATATTGCCTTATACAGGAAAAAGGTAATACCAGTACATGCATAAAACTGGCAGGCATTTGGAGAATCTTCCTTCCAGGATTACAGTGCATAAGGAATAAAAAATGCTGTGTTTTACTTGGGACCAGCTATCTGCAGAATGCAATCAGCAGGGATGGATCACACCAAATCTTCATTTGAGCTTCGATCCTCAACCTTTGGAATCAGCTACAGTTCCCCTCTGTCTTTTCACATAATGCCCCCCCTGGTCCTCTAATAAAGCACTGCCCGTCAATACTTTGTAAGCCTCACTTTCATCATCCAACTTATCAATCTCCTTGTGGATGTCCTATACATAAATATTCAACTCACTTTTATGAATAGCTATTAGTTTGCCCACTTGCAATGAAATTTTTGAATACTATTCCTTAGAGTATATGTAATGTTAATTTAAAATCTTATCAGCCCTGATTTAATTTCACTCAGCGATTTAACAATACTCAGAAAAGTATTTTACGAAATAAATTTCAGAACCTCTGAAAACTAAATACACTGATAATTAACAGGTAAATTTGCAGCGGTGTTATGAATAAAATGATATAAATAATATAAGCAATAAATAATGATTAGTTAATTAGTAATTAGGTTGAAGAGGCATGTCTAAATGGGACATGACCTTCCGTGAAGAGGCACCTGCCTAGCTATATAAGCAGGCCTCATTTGTAACATTCATATCATCATCATCAATCATTTTTACTCGTACATTTTAATATATAATATTTGTATCCTCAATCGATATTTTCATATTCCAAGTCTTCTGGAGTATTTAACGATAAGTACGAACTTTGTTTACTTCATTTGGTATCAGAGCAGTTCGATTTTCTGGCCGCTCACCGCTGCACAGAGCCACGCTCTCCGATCCGAGTCCTTGACCGTCAATTCGTCAACATCGTTGCTGTTGAAGCATTTCGCTACCAGCTTTTGGAGTTTCTCCATTTTCTCCATTAGGCCCTTGGCCATATATATATATATATATATATTAAAATAACTGAAAGATATTGAAAAATAGAATATATAAAAAACACAAAATTATATAACAAAAATATATATATAAATTTTATATGTATTATAAAAAAAAGAAAAAAACACATATTACCTGTGTTGAGCAAGCAACAGTGGCGAGAGTTAAAAATTCTAAGTCCTATAGTCAAATGAGCTTTTAATTTTCTATCTAAAGTTTGACTATATAGGAACATTTCAATTTCTGGATTGGGTTATATTGGAACATTATAGATTCAAAAAATTTTCAGGCATCTGGCATTTTAATTTAAATGATCGTTTCATGATAAGCTTCGCTGATTGGCTTAAGTATCTTAATAAATGATTGTGGTGCTTTTTACTGAATATCATTGTGGTCATTTGTGTTTTCATAGCAGCAGTTATACATCCATTACTTGGCTTTAATTGTATAACGGGATCTTTTAACTCCATAAGGCACTGGTTTTAATATAATTGATCTGTGAAATCTCGTTAATCTTATAAAGTACTTGGTTATTTGACTGTGTCTCCTGAGTTGGTTGATTCTCAACCAATTCTGTTTCTTCATTTCTATTAGGGTCTACCTCCCTTAGCCTGCAAGGAGACAACTTAGATAGAGAGATTGGGGATCAGAGTGACAACCCCCCGATCTGAGCACAAATTGTCTAGGCACTGCGACAATGGTGTGAACTGAAAATGATTATCTTCTGTGATTTGTTTTGACCGAACTGATGATGAGAGAATGAGGAACCTGAGTGTATATATATGGCAATGCATTGCTAGAAGGGTGAAGAGACATGTCTTAGGATTAGGTGGACATGAGTGTGAAGAGCAGGTCGGCTAGATAAGAATAGGGATATATGATATTAAAAAAATCGACTTCTCTTCATCTACTAGGAGTTTGAGGGCAAGGGCGGGCTCATATGAAAGCTAAAATTATGCTCTAAATGATGATGAAGGTTTCATAGAGAAATTCTGCCTCCAAGGTAATGAAAAATAATTTTTAATGTGGCTGGCCATTTACAGGTGCAGAAATGGAGGTAGGGCAAAATGTCTTGGGCTTCTTCATGGTTTGATTCTCCATCATAGCCTTCTTTATCATAAGGTTACCATGCCATAGTGATATGTGTCTTCATGTAGTCCTCCATCATCCAAAGGATCATCTAATCCTTAAGTATGGTCAATCATCATTATTCATCATCATCTAACATCTTATTGGCATCAATGACAACCTAGATTAACAGCTACATGCCACTAAGTGCTACTTCCTGCTAAACCATAAGATCACTGCTGAACCCAAGATAAAATAACATCCAAATGTACTCTTCATGTCCACTACACACTCAACCCAGTCTGGATTCTATATAGCCTTGCAACTGCACTCGACCAACTCTGACATAGAGGATGTAATGGTTTGAATGGTAATTTACTTCAAAATTTTAAGTAATAGAAAGCTTTTATATGTATATGGGAAGACATTCCAGATGGCTTTTACTGCAATTCAATGTTGGAATCGTTCTTTTTGTATGAAAAAGACTTGGTGTCTGCATTGATGCTTGAAAATAATCAGATAATGATAAAACTGCATCTTTGTTGGGACATGAGAGATTTTGCTTCTAATAAAGTACTTAGGATGCTATGGATATACATCTCTATTTGCAAAGCAGTACTTGGCAGGCTATAGGAAAATCTACATTAGTCTCTATTTAAATTTTTGTTAAGAACAAAACAATCTAGTTCTGTGTTGTATTAATTTAAATTTTTGTTAGGCACTCTAGTTTTTGGTTGTAGAATTATTTCTAATTTCTAATAGTGACAGGATGAGCTTGCCATTGGTCAAAGAAAGAAGTCAGTTCAAGTACAAGCTTTGGAGAAAAAGATATCTGTACTGGAGAAGGCCATTGAATTCAATCCTGACAGTGAGGAACTGTTGCTTTTTTATTTGGAGACATGTAAGAAACGAGATAACATTTCTGTTTTGATGCAAAGATGGGAAAATGCACTAATGCAACATTCGGGTAGCTATAAATTATGGAGAGGGTTTCTGCACCTCTGCCGAGGAGAATTTTCGTCATTTACAGTCTCAAATATGAGAAAGATGTATAGCCATGCACTTCAGGCTTTGTCTGCTGCACGCAACGAGCTATATCGGAAGGTTCTTTACTTTAATACTTATTTGGATCATTTATTTCATTTGATTTTAGAATGCTCTTGCAAGTCAGATTGGATATGCAGCTAAAGGACAAAATTTAACATTTAAGCTGCAGATATTTCTGTGTAATGTGGCTATATTTTATAAAATGCTTTGGTAATATGCAGTGCATTAAATGGATTGACTTTCCTCTGTTATATCTTTAACAACTTAGAAGCAGCATTGACAAGAAAAAAATTAGCTGAAATATTTGATGAGATGCTCAATTGGAGTCATAAAACTAACTAGCAGTAGTTTATAGGAAGAAAGAAATAATAGATTATATGAAAGTCTGTAGATGATAAAAAAGCAGTGAAAAAGACTGAAATATTACAAGCATATTGGATATATCTCAGTGGAGTGCCTAAAATATCTCTTCAGAAAAAGCAGAACAATAGAAAGCGGTCACAGGCAATGTATGAAAAGTGTTGCCATGGCAACTACTATAGATGATGTAAACTTGGACATGTAGTGCCTTCTCTGCACTTGGTGTGCTGATGTTGAGAACATAATTGACCTGAATTTGCAAGTTTGAAATGACAAGGAGACAGTCAATTGATGAATAATAAGTTGTTTTCACATCATTGGATAAAGAAGAGAAAGTAAAGACAATTGTAATTTCCCCATCCTTTCACCAGATCCTGCTACTGATAAAGAAGCTTACTTCCTGAAAATCCACTGGCTATCGATCATGAAAAAGAAGTATTAGCATCCTGGGGAAGATCAGAAGGAAGATCTCCTTTCCCATTCTCTTTCGGAGCAGCTGGATCTGAACCCACGACCTCCATCACCGCAAGATGGCACACTACCAAGCTGCGCCATGCTGTAAATATAACTTCATTGGTTAATGGAGACACTGTACGAACATAATCGGTTATATATCAACGTTGATTCCTTGAATCAGATCCAGTCCTGATCGAATACAATCAGGTATCCGAGAAATAATATCAGGTATCATAAAGATCATATGTTGGAACGACTGGAAAAATATATGAAAGATCATCGGGCCAAGCGGGCTCTCCATAATAATTATGTCCCATACCTTTAGCTAATTTATCCATATACATATACATATAGGATACACACATGTTCACAATACAATAGAATTATCATGGAAGCTGTTTTTCAACTCACGGTCTACACAGTTTACACATGATCAACAGAGTGAATTTTTAAGCCCTAGGCGACTGCTGTGCTATGTTTCTCTTAATTAAATAAATCACATTTGAATTTATATAAGCACAGAAATAAATGTTTTGAACATGCAGCAATCACACATGGTTGAAAAATGAACGGCGAAAGCATAAACTTGATACACTGATAATTACACCCTGAAATCAGCTTTTCAGTTAAATATTCGAAGCTTATAGGGAAACCTCCACAAGGTGTCAAACTGACCGCTGTACATTATACACAAAAAATCAGATCTACACTTACTCAGATAAATTTACCTTCTAGTCAACTGAGAATCTGCTTCCCCGAATTGCTATACAGTACTATACAGACTGTACTCTGGCTTGCTTCTCTACCTTGTCTCCTCTCCCATGCTCTGAATCTGCTCAACTGATCTCTTGAATCTTCTTGCTGTACATAAATATATGTATTCAAACACTCTCATCTTGTTCTATTTATGTTATGAGAGAGATAACTAATCTCCTCATTTCTAGCAACTAATTTACCCAATCGTAAAAACTAATTCCCAAATCTTAGCAACTAATCTCCTTAATCATAGCAACTACTTTATCTCAACAATGAGGTGTATTGTTAAGATTAAGTCAAATCTAACTCACTAATATTCTATAATCTCTAGAATATGTCATCTAGATTTCTAAGATTACTAGAATATAGGAAATTTGACTTTCATTTTTATTTATTTAATTAAATTACAAGATGGTATTATTTCCCATTTTTACTTAGTGGTCACTAGAAGTTGCCTCAAACTACTTCTTTCACCCTCACACCTAACCTTTGCAAGAGGTTCTTGTTCGAGCTATAATTCTCAACACAGAGTTCGATCTATTGCCAATAGAAAGTTCTCCACTTGTAATGATTATTGTGATGTACATAAATATACTTTTTATTTTCAAGGAAAACCTTGTGGGGGAACTCTTGAGCACTTCCTTGCATTTGTGGATGGTATTCATTGCAAACTTGTTGGCACTGATTTGCAGACATTGAGTGAGGCATGCAACAAAGGCAGCCAGCTCCAGGAATCAACCCCGTGACCTCCTGCATAATGTTCAAAGCAGTCAACCACTCAAGCTATTCACCGATATTGAATGAAAAAAACAATGAGTAATAATAATGTTTAATAACCAGAGGTTAAGACCTTTCACATATGTGGCTGGTGAATGATATTTATACCATCGCAAGATTCTTGTAAATTATCAGAGTCATATATGAAGGTGTGTGTGTGTGCATTTCCTTCCCCTCTCCTATTTTTACTGAATGCTTTTATAGCTTTTGGACAAGTTTGTTTGCAATAGTGGCATTAGAGCCTGTTACTTTTATTTTGTAATGAACAAAATTCGTACTCACAAGTAAAAAACTCAAGAACACTTGGAATGTAAAGATTTCCATTGAGGATACAAGTATATATATAATATGCTAAGAAACCGGATTTGTTCTAAGAGGGTCATGTGTCCCGAATCCAATGAATCGGACACGTTGTGTCCTGTATGGACACGATCGTGTCTTGTACGGACATGATCGTGTCCCGATCCGCCGGACACGACCGGTGGAAAAAGGCATTCGACGGTTTTTTAAAGCTCAATTTGCCTTCATTTTATTCACTTTGAGTTTGGTGTGAGTGAAGAGAGGAGCAAGGAGCAAGAAGCAAGGAGTAGCAAGGAGCAAGGGAAGATTTTCAAGGAGATTCAAGCAACAGGTAAGTGCATTGTCTCTCTATTTTTTTGCATTCGGTTTGCATGTGCATATCTTTTACAAATTTGGGCATTTTTTGTTTATATGTTTACAGCATTCATGGCTCAATCAAGGGCAGCAAGGAACGGAAAGAATGTCCCCATTGGATATGCCCCTCCTGTTCCTATTTCATTAGGGTTTGCAAGTGTTCCATCTATTGGAAGTGGGGCTGCAACAACAGCTTCAAATGTTGAGGGAAGACAATAACCTTAAGACCACAAATATCCATTGTGGAAATATGTCACAAGAGAGGCAGGGCCATGCAGCAAGATGAAGGGATGAGGCAATGTTGCTTGGAAATGCGGTGATTGCCACAATCATTTCATGAGCACATATTACCGTGTGCAAGCTCATTTGTTGGCTTTACCAAGTTGTGGAATTTCAACTTGTACACAAGTGTCTTTAGCAAGGAGGAAGGAAATGGAAAGAGAGGCATTTGTTGGTGTGGCAAATGTGGCTGCAAAAACTAAACAAAATAAGAATGATTACCTCTTTCCATTCTTGTGGAAAAGCAACAAGAAGTTCCCATTTGAGAGTTCTAGTGGGGGATAAGTAGCAAAAAGAAAGACAATTGCACTTGGTCCAATGGACAAGATTTTCCAGAAAGAGAAGCTGGAAGAGCTTGATCTCACCATTGTTTTTTGTTTTGTTTTTTCTATCAGAATTTCATATCCTTCAATGTTGCACGCTCACCTCTATTTATTGAGATGTGCTGAGATCTAACTCAAATGGCTCCATCAAAGTATGTTCCTCTTGGGTTAGAGAAGCTTAGAACCACATTGTTGACGAAGGAAAAGAAAGAGGTGGATAAAATGCTTGAGCCTATTAAATCAACATGGCCAACATCTGAGGTTAGCGTTGTTTTTGATGGATGGACAGATCTAGCACGACACCGACTCATGAACTTCATGGTGTCTTCCTTGAATGGTCTAGTTTTCTTGAGCTCAGTGGATGCACGTGAACAATTTCAAGGATGCACAATTATGGGTGAGTTGTTTTTAAAGTTATCGAAGATGCAGGTGTTGATTCTTGTGTGCAAATCATGACAGATAATGAACCTGTTTGCAAGGATGTTGACATGATTGTGGAGGCTAAATATCCACAAGAATTTTGGACATCTTGCATTGTCCATTCATTGAACTTAGCAGTGAAATCTGTTGCTTTTGATGTGCTTTGGATTGGAAGCATTATTGAGGATGCACGACATATCCGCAACTTTGTACAAAACCATACAAATGCCCTCACTATCTACAATGAGTACACTAATATATCATTGTTGAAGATTGCAGATACATGGTTTGCCTCTACATTCATCATGTTGAAGAGGTTGAGGGAGGTCAAGACTGCTCTTGGGGCCATGGTTATGTCAGAGTTTGTCTTTTTGGGGAAAGACAGATGAAATAATCTCAAAAAGAGTGAAGGACACAATGTTAGATGATGCCTAGTGGGAGAGGGTAGATCTACTTATTCGGGTCATGGGCCCTATCATTTCCTTGCTTCGATTGGCAGATGCAGACCAACCCATCCTAGGAGAGGTTTATGAGGGATGGGATTCCATGATTGAGTCTGTGAGGAACATTATTTTACAGAGTGAGTGCCCCGAGTATGGGACATCACCAGAGGCCTTTTTCACCACCATACAAGATATTCTTGTTAGCAGATGGGACAAGAATTGCACAGGTTTACATTGTTTGGCTCACTCCTTGAACCCAAAATACTACAACCATGAGTGGTTGAATGGTGGACGTTCCAGCAGATCCCCTCCTCACATGGATGGTGAAATTTCACAGGGGAGGAAAGATGCATTTAGGCGGATTTTTCAGGATAGGGCATCCCTTGATAAGGTGGAGGATGCCTTTGCAGAGTTTTCCACTAGCATTGGGCGATTAGCAGGCTATGATGTGATTTGAGACAAGGGGGCTAAGAAGCCCTATTCTTGGTGGGCAACAAATGGGGCAACAAGCCCTCCTCTCTTAGGTGATTTCATCCTCTTGTTGCGAGAGGAATTGTAGCACATATGGGAATTTGTATAGTGTGAAGAAGAGCAGATTTACGACATCCAGATTTGCGGCATCCATATTTACACGCGGGAGAGAGAGAAGCATCTTCTAGGTTGAACGAACCAATTAGATCATGAGGAATGTGTGTGATGAGATGATGACGAAATGACCTCCAAGACTCTCCAATTTATATCCATCTGTGAGGGTGTGTGACACATCTGTTGGGCTCTCAAGCCTACATGACAAATCTAGCCGACCTTGCACATAAGTGGAATAAATTCAAAATAAATGTTCTGCTCATCCGATCAAGATGATCTTTAGATCAATCTTGCACCTCTCCGAAAGAGGAATCCAAAAAAAATATTGGCATCATCATCTGAGTAGTACAACATGGAGTTTGGGCCTAGTTGCCCAAAATTAACACTCCCTCTCAACCAGGGAGAACTCCATCCACCAGTGCCATCCAAACATCGTGCGTCATCCCGCCGTAACTTGCTTTGCTGGCTTCTATATTTCAAACGGTGAGTCACAAAGACATCGCTCCCTGCTGACCCGAAGTCAGCTCAGAGGTCAGAAACCTCTATAGGACTCAAAGGAGTCTCATACTAACCTGAAGTTAGTTTAACTGACCCAAAGCCAGTTGGAGGTTCAAAAACTCTCTTGGACTCTACTAACCTGAAGTTAGTTTAACTGACTCGAAGTCAGTTGGAGGTCCGAAACCTCACTTGGACTCAAAAGCATCATATACTAACCCGAAGTTAGTTTAACTGACCCTAAGTTAGTTGGAGGTCCGAAACCTCACTTGGACTCAAAAGAGTCATATACTAACCCGAAGTTAGTTTAACTGACCTGAAGTCAGTTGGAGGTCCGAAACCTCACTAGACTTGATCTCAGATCAAGTGGTTGGACACGTGCCATCCTAGACATAGAGAGTACGACAATCTCCGATGCATCCATCGGTCTTGCTATTGGTCTCTATCCACATTTCCCACCTCATTGGCCAAGATGAGAGGTACTTCCCATGAGTCTGAAACTCCATGGGTAGGATGCATATGGGGCACAGATCAAAGAGAGGTGAACCAACTCAATATCATCATAGTGGGGCTGAAGCACACCAACAAGGTTCGACAAGCCTAGCCCTCTGGTTGCTTATAGCTCCAAGAAGCCATCCCCAAGCCCCTGGAGCTCCCAGAGCTCATCGTCCAACTCAAGTAGGACCCTCAGAATAGTGTCGTTCCATGATTCCAAAATTCTCACGGAAGGTCAGTAACTTGACCTTCCCCAAGGGCTTCGTGAGAATATCCGCGACTTGCTCATCAGTTCCTATATGATTGAGCCTTATGGTGCCTCACTGTACCATGTCCTTGACAAAGTGGTACCTAATATCAATATACTTGGATCGATCGTGGAACACAGGATTCTCTGACAAACGAATCCCACTCTGGTTATCACAAAGGATAATGGTGGTATCTAGCACCTTCCTGACAAACTCGTTGAAGAGCTTTCGCAACCAAATAGCTTCACAACAGGCCATACTCGCTGCAATGTATTCAGCCTCAGTGGTGTTCAATGCCACCGACTTCTTCTTCCTGCTCATCCAAGATATCGAAGTAGAACCAAGTGTGAAGCAACATCCAGATGTGCTCTTGCGATCCACCACACTGCCCACCCAATCGACTTCAGTATATCCATGGAGTCTCAAACTCCTGGCAGTGTATCTCAGCCCATGGTTTATCATGCCCTGAAGATATCTCAAGAGATTCTTGGCACCAACCCAGTGAATGTGATGAGGATCAACCATGTGTTGACTCAAAGTGTTCACTGTAAAACATATGTCTGGACGGGAGTTCACTAAGAACATCAATGCCGCTACGAGTTGAAGATACTCGGTAGGATTTCCCAATGCGGGCCCAACAACATTTCCACACAACTTCTTGAAGTTGAGTTCCATCGGTGTCGACACGGACTTACAATCCACCATACCAAATCTCTCTAGCAGCTTCACAATACATTTTCCTCGAGAAAGGAAAATCTCACTAGATCTCTGCAGACCTCCAAGCCTAGGACGCAATGCATCAGTCCTAGGTCTTTCATGTCAAACTCGGAAGCGAGCTCCCTCTTACACTAATGAATGAGAGGGTCAGCACTTGTGAGGAAGAGATCTTCCACACAGAGAACCAAAATGAGAGGCTTTTCTCTATCAGCCTTGAAGTAAAGGTTCGTATCAGTATTACTTCGAGTGAAGCCCAACTTCATCAAGTAGCTATCTATCCTCTCGTACCAAGCCCTGGGGGCTTGCTTCAACCCATAGAGGGCTTTCTTCAACCTGCATATATGAGAGTCTCTATCTTGGACTTCGAAATCCAAAGGTTGCTCCACATACACCTCTTCCTTTATCGAACCATGCATAAAAGCGGTCTTCACATCCATCTGATGGAGGCTCCATCCTTGCATTGCAGCCAGGGCAATAATAGATCGGATGGTGGAATATGGCCACCGGTGCAAATATATCATCATAATCTATGCCTTTTGACAGAAGCCTCGTGCGACGAATCTTGCCTTGTACTTTTTAGCACTACCATCAGATCCATGCTTGATCTTATGGAGCCATTTCGAGGTGACAACAACTTTGTCGTCCGGTCTTGGGACCACATCCCAGATATCGTTCTTCATAATGGACTCGTACTCTTCGTGCATAACATCCTTCCAAACTTGATGCTTTACGACTTCTTCAAATGATCCAGGCTCAGATTGTACGATAGTACTCATGGCTACTAGATACCCTTGGTATCTATTCTGCTTCTTGCTTTCACGGAATGCCCCCCTTGGGGCCATATGTCTCTCGGCATCCTCAAGAGTATCCTTGAGCCATGAGGGTCTTCTCTTCATTGAAGGAGGTGGATTAATAGGGTCCATCGGTCCTTCAACATCGGGCATCATCTCATCCTTTGGCTCTTCCTGTTTCCCTGTTCTTTCATCGTTGTCTTCCTTGGAGCTAGGAATATTTATCACTTTCCTGAGGGAAGCATCTTCATCGAAGGTGACATCATGGCATATCTCCACTTCTCTTTGACCAGGCACATAGATTCTATATGCCTTAGAAGTTTCACTGTAACCCACAAACATTCCCTTCTTTCCAGAAGCATCTATCTTGCTTCTCTTTTCTTTAGACACATGAATGTAGATAGGACAACCAAAAACTCTAAAATGAGAAACATCAACTTTCTTACCAGAGAAGACTTCTTCGGGAGTTTTGGACTCTAGAGCAGAATGTGGGCATCGATTGTATGTACAAAGCAGTGTTCACAGCTTTTCCCCATAGAAACTTCGGAAGACCTTGGTCACATAGCATGGCACGGGCAGCTTCCACAATGGTCCTTTTCTTTCTTTCAGCAACACCATTTTGCTCAGGAGTATACATGGTTGTGGTCTCCCTCTTAATGCCAACTCCTTTGCAAAAGTCATTGAACTCATTTGACACATATTCGGTGCCATTATTGGTCCTCAAAATCTTGATCTTCTTTCCTGTTTGATTTTCCACCAAGGCCTTGAAGGTACAAAACCATTTGAATGCTTCGACCTTCTTCTCCAAGAAATATATCTAGGTCTTGCGAGAGAAGTCATTTATAAAAGTCATGTAATAAGAACATCCTCCGAAGGATTTCACGGGCAGCATACCATATAAATCAGAATATATCAATTGCAAGATATCATATGTCTTTGTGACACTTGAGGGGAAAGGTCCCCTTGTATGCTTTCCTTCGGCACAACCCTGACATACGCCTTCATGATCATTCTTGAATTTGGGCATCCTAGACACCACCTTCCTTGCTTTGGGAAGGGCTTTGTAATGAAGGTGTTTAAACCTCCGGTGCCATAACTCAGTTTGACGAGTTGTATCACATGACATAGCCCCCAATGGACTTCCTCCAACCTGGTAGAGTGTATCAACTCTAAAACCAATAGTGAGAGCTTCCTTGAAGTTCTTCTTCCAGTCTCATCCCTTGATCTAAATGAATCTGAGCCATTAGATGTTAGGGTTGCCCAGAAGGTCATTTAGAGAAACAAAAGGGGGAAAAGAAAAGAGAGACTGCATTCATTCATTCTTCATTAGCAGATTGGAGAAAGGAGGCTGAGGCCTGGAGAAAAGTTTTGAAGGAGAAATTTGTTGTAGCAAGCTGAATGAGTGATTTCTAGGCAAAGTTGGGCACAAAATTCAAGGCATAGAAGACAACAGAAGGTACTGTACGAACAACATTTAATGTTGTGAGCTGCACGCAGTTCAAGAGAAGCTTTAGAAAAAAAATAAAAGATTCGTACAGTCTATACAGCAATACGGAAATCTGTATAGTTTGTACAAAATGCATACAATACAGTCCCCATCCGTATAATACATATTTTCAGCTTCAAGTGGGCACAAAAATCGAGGCAACGTGGGCACGATTTTCAAGGAGTTTTGGCCTGAAGAGATAAGTTGTATTTTGCTGTTTTGTTTTGTCAACAAATGTATTTTTCCTGAACTTGAAAGATAAATAAATTTGAAGAGCTCTCTAACAAGTTTTCGTCGAAGAAGATTGAAGGGGTTTTGCCTGGGTCTAAGTTGACCAAAAATCTGTGTGTATTTTTATGTGTTGCTGGTTTGTTTATGTCCATATTTATTTTCAACATGCATTGACAGTCCCAAGTGTTTTAATCTAAAAATTTCATTTCTAGAATTTTATATGTTGAATGTATGTTTATGGGAAAGGGCATTTAACTGAATATGAGTGATAAGGTGAAATTAAAACCAGGTTGGTATTGTAGGAAACTTTTTAGTCATCAGATTTCCACATGGTATCAGAGCTACAGGCTATAAATTGCAGTTTTAACAACAGACAATAGTTTGGGACATCAAACAGTGGTTTGGACAATGAACTAAATTTTTGGACAACAAACTGATATTTATTTTCAGCATGCATTGACAGTCCCAAGTGTTTTAATCTGAAAATTTCATTTCCATAATTCTATATGTTGAATGTATGTTTATGGGAAAGGGCATTTAACTGAATAGGAGTGAGAAGGTGAAATTAAAACCGGGTTGGTATTGCAGGGAACTTTTTAGTCATCAGATTTCCACATGGTATCAGAGCTACAGGCTATAAATTGCAGTTTGAACAACAGACAATAGTTTGGGACAACAAACAGTGGTTTGGACAACGAACTAAATTTTTGGACAACAAACTCAGTTTCGACAGCAAACTAATATTTTGGGACAAGAAGTTGAAATTTCACACAGATGGAACTTTTGGGACAACAAGGTGTGCTGGAAAGTTCATTTCTCAATTTTCTTGGTTTTGTAAATTTGGGACAATAGTCATGGCCATGTTCTTAAGGATAGAGGACAGACTGGATGGGATATCCAACTATGCCATTTGGAAGGACAAAATTTAGAGTGTGTTTGAGGAGGCAGTAGTTTGAGACATAGTGCGACAAGAGGTTGTGCCTCCTACTGCTGTAGATGAAATTGCTAAATGCACAAAAAATAATGCAAAGGCAAAAAGGATTTTGATGGACACTCTGAAGGATCATGTGGTTCCTCAGGTGAGAGGAAACACATATGCATATCTATCAGAGTACCAATGAGAGCAGGAAGATGGTACTCAAAAAACAATTGAAGAACATAAGGATGACAAAGGTTGAAAGTGTAGTTCATTATCTTGGCAGGGTCAAACAGGTACGTGATGATTTGACTGTTATTGGTGAGGCAGTTGCACCCAGAGAATTATTCAGGATAACTGTAGCGGGGCTTCCTAAGTCTTAGGAGGTTTTTGGAGATATTGTTACCACTAAGGAGAATCTTCCCAATTGGGACAGAGTCTGGGATGATTGTGTGCAACATGAGATATGAAAGACTGGCAGTGGTGGGGTGAAGATAGCAGATGAGGAGGATGTAGCCTTGACAACCAGGGGGAAGAACAAAGGGAAGGCCAAGGAAGGGCCTCATCAGATGGGCCTAATGGAAAGGAAAAGAAGAAGAAGAAAGATACAGATATGTCCAAAGTCAAATGTTGGGCATGTCAGAAGATGGGACACTATGTTGGTACGTGTCCTGTGAGGAAAAACAAAGGGAAGAAGGGTACTGCAGCTTCAACAGAGGTGGAGCAGTTTGCTTCAACAGAGGTGGATTTTGCATTTATTACTTCTATATATAGTAGGAGTACATCATTCGATGTGTGGTACATAGACAACGGGGCTTCCCGCCATATGACAGGTGCACAGGAGTTCTTTTCAGATCTTGCAGAGAGGGCACTTGATATTGAGATTGTACTAGGAGATGATCATACTGTGAGAGTTGTTGGTGTGGGGACTATGACCTTTGAGAGGGAGTCTTTGCCTCCTTTGAAGGTCATGGATGTTTTGTATGTTTCGGGGATGAAGAAGAACTTGATTTCAGTGTCTGCTATGGAGGAGAATGGGTTTGATGTCACTTTCTCAAGAGGGCAGGTATTGATGCATCCCAGGGGAGATTCCATCACTTCGGCCAAAGTGTTTGGAGTCTGCTCTGGGAAACTATATAGGTTAAGTTTTTAGTCGGCAGGAGCATTGGTGAGTAGCACATTTGGTAGCACTCACACTAGTATCACCAGCAGTAGAGACTTGTGCGAGTTATGGCACTGGAGGATGGCGCATATTCATCATGGAGCTTTGAGAGTTTTGAGGGAGATCACTACTGGATTTCCTAATTTCAGTGTCGAGCATTATGAGGTCTACAGAGGGTGTGCTTTGGGCAAGTACACCAAGTTACCATTCCCAGTGAGCGACAACGGATCTACAGGTATACTAGACTTGATTCATACTGATGTTAGTGGTCGTATGTCTCATGTGTCTTTGGGTGGTTATGAGTATTATGTTATATTCATTGATGACTACTCTAGGAGGACTTGGATATATTGCCTGAAGACCAAGGGTGAGGTCTTCAGTCGCTTTAAAGAGTTCAAAGCTCTTGTGGAAAAGTAGACAGGTAGGAAGATTTGGGTCTTGGGGTCAGACACTGGTGGTGAGTACACCGATGGTGGGTTTTCTGACTTCTGTGCACAGGAGGGCATTATGAGAGAGTTCACAGTTCCTTACAACCCCCAACAAATTGGGGTGTCTGAAAGGAACAACAAAGCTATTGTTGGGGCTGCTAGAGCGATGATTCATGATCACGGATTGCCTTTGATTTTGGAAGTTGTTGTATGGCCTATTTGATTAGGAGTTGAGACCGACAATTATTCACTGTGATAATCAAAGTTGCATTAAACTCACGGAGAATCCAGTGTTTCATGACAGGTCAAAACACATTGACATCAGATATCATTTCATCAAGGACTATGTTCAAAAGGGGGCAGTGAAGCTGGAGTATATATCGACAGATGAGCAGGTGATCGATGTTCTCATGAAGTCCTTGCCAAGAGGCAAACATGTCCATTTCAAGGACAAGATGGGTGTGGTGAGAAACACTTTCCTCGGTAAGAGAGAGTGTTGATTTTTAATGTACCTTGGACAAGTGGTTTCCCATGGGTTAGTTTTTACCTAGGGAAAAGTGTCCAAAATAATTCTTTTCCTAAGTGTGACTTTATAAAGTGAAAGTGACTTTGTAAGTGGTAAAGTCAATGTTAAATTATAAAGTGAAAGTGACTTTATAAGTGGTAAAGTCAATGTTAAATTATAAAATGAAAAGTGACTTTAGACATAAAGTGCAATGTGGGTACTTTATTTAATGGGTAAGTTAAAAAATAGAAAGTGAGAATTAAATGCACATTTATTCTCATCATTTGATCTAAATGAATTTGAGCCATTAAATCTTAGGGTTGCCCAAAAGTCTCAGGGAAAAAAAAGGGGGAAAATAAAAGAGAGACTGCATTCATTCATTCTTGATGAGCAGATTGGAGAAAGGAGGCCGAGGGCTGGAGAAAAGTTTTGAAGGCGAAATTTGTTGCAACAAACTGAAGGAGTGATTTCTGGGCAAAGTTGGGTATGAAAATCAAGACATAGAAGACACCAGAAGGTACAAAACGAACAACATTTAATGCTGTCAGTTGCACGCAATTCAAGAGAAGCTTTAGATAAACGAATATTGTTTTTTTCAAAAATCCGTACAGTACAGTCTGTACAACCAGTATCCGTACAATACATATTTTCAGCTTCAAGTGGGCACATAAATCGAGTCAAAGTGGGCACGATTTTCAAGGAGTTTTGAGCTGAAGAGATAAGTTGTATTTTGTTGTTTTGTGTTGTCTGCAAATGTATTTTTCTTGAACTTGAAAGATAAATAAATTTGAAGAGATCTCTAGCTGGTTTTCCCCGGAGAAGATTGAAGGGGTTTTGCCTGGGTTTAAGTTGACCAAAAATCTCTGTATTTTTATGTGTTGCTGGTTTGTTTATGTCCATATTTATTTTCAGCATGCGTTGACAGTCCCATGTGTTTTAATCTGAAAATTTCATTTCCAGAATTCTATATGTTGAATGTATGTTTATGGGAAAGGGCATTTAACTGAATGGGAATGATAAGGTGAAATTAAAACTGGATTGGGATTGCATGAGACTTTTTAGTCATCAAATTTCAACATCAATCCATCTTGCATTTCATTCTAAGTATAGTTGCATTAAAAACTTACCTCCAAGCTTAAGCTTGGTTGATAGACTCTTAGGACAACCCTTTCTCATTTAATTGGAGGGATTTAACCTCTTTTTAGTGGTTAACACAATGACCTTGCAGTCGTCAGAGCCACAGTCGTTGTAGCGCTGGAGGCATTGGGTGGTTGAAACATAAGGGGAGGTATCATTAATCAAGCCTTTGCTTGCTTCTCGTTGGATTCCATCCCACAACCTACTCTAAAGATTGGTCTCGAAACAATTAAGAGAGAAGTTCCATTTAGACTAGACATATAACTTAAAATTCATCAAGATCCTTGGATTACACCTAGATGAAGTGAACAAAGTTCCTTCTCAGGTTAAATACTCTAGAAGACTTGGAATATCAGAATATCCATTGAGGATACAAATATTATATTAAATAGTATGATGAAATGATCGATATGAATGTTACAAATGAGGCCTGCTTATATACCTAGATAGGTGCCTCTTCACGAAAGGTCATGTTCCATTAGACATGCTTCTTCAACCTAATTACTAATTAACTAATTAATCATTATTTACATTATTTTATTCATTACATTGTCTTCCTCCTCAAAAAGCTTTGTCCTCAAAGCTTGTTGATGAAAATGCTTGATCTTTGTTTCTACTACGCATGTCTTCTTGCCTTGGGACAATCATCCTTGTCTATACAAGTTGATATGATCCTCTAAGTGACAAACAAAACTGTCACACTGAGTAGGGATCAAACCATCCTAGATTAATCTTCTGTAGAATCTTATGATGACCGGCAACTTGTGATGAATTGTTAGCACATGAGCGGATTGCACTGACATTAGTATTCTTTGAAACATCAACTTGTTGTTTCTGTTCTGAATACATAGTTTGGTCGAGTTGTCTGCCCCCATGATTTTAGGGAACTTTTTTGGTTTGACTTTTTTCTTCTAGCGAAGATGTTATTGAGCTAGTTACAGAACCTTCACTTAGAATGTTCCTCATTGGAATTGAACAAGGATCTATTTCTCTGACATCCATTTCACTGTTCCATTCAAGCAAGCTATCATGGATGATTTTTTTTGATCCTCTTGACTTTACTAACTTTCAGGGTGCTCCACACAAATTCGCGCTTTCGGTTAGTTTGACTCTCAATGAAATGCCCCCTATTAGTGACAATACTGCTTTTACTGCCGAGGCGCACATTCAGAATTTCAACCTCTGTATGAGCAAGTGTCACCCATATTTTGATCATGAAGATGTTAAGATGCGACTTTTCGTTCTCACATTAGTTGGTGATGCTGTGGAGTGGTTTGCTGACTCCTCCCAAAACACTTTTGATTCTTTCCAATCACTCATTGAGGCATTTGAAAATGAATATGGAGATAAAGAAAAGGTAAAAGCAAAAGTTGAGGTAAATGAAACTATAGAAGTTGAAAATGATTTTATTAAGGAATTAATTCAGATGGTTAACGATATTCAACTGAATCAAGCTTAGGTAATCAAGAATATGGAGGCCAACTAGGCTCAAATCATTAAGAATATGGAACTGAATCAAGAAAAATTAATAGCAGATCACGCCAGGGAAATTGGTTCTATGCAGAGCAGGTTATTGGCCTTAGAAGAAAGACATATCAAGGAAATGACGATCATGGAAGTTAATCACTCCAATCATTTGATCACCATGGAAGCAAATCATGAGAAAGAGATGAACTGTATGAAAAATTGCTTCATGGCCATGAAAGCGGATAATGATAAAGCGATAAAAAACATGGAAATCAATCAGATGTTTCTTCAACACAAATTGTTGACTGTTGAAGAGAGTCATGTGAAGGAAATTAGTTTTGTAAAGGTTAAGCATTCTAATCAAATGATTATTATTCATAAGAAGTTGGAAAAAATGGATGATCATACATGCAGAATTTCCAACCCAAGTCAGAATTGTCAACAGATCATAGGCCTCGCAGTTCGCTGAAGCAATTCCCATCTCATCACAAGGAGGTCACTTTTTCCCATTAAGGAAAAATTAACTATGGTGTTATTGCGGGTCAACAAGTCCAACCATCATTTCAGAGAGACACGATTCCAGCCATCATTCTGGAAACTTGTGACTATATATATATATAACTTAACTATATAAAGTTTAATTATATAATTATATAATTAGAACGTATAGTTTCAACTCATTAATAATATATATATATATATATATTAAAATTTTTTTGATAACCCTAAGTTCAAGACAATATCACCTGCAAAAATTATACAAGACAAAGTACTAGTGACGCCAAGTTATATATGTCCAGATGATAAGCACAAGTTGAAGGAATTATTAACAATATAGCTTTGAGGACACAACTTCTGAAGAAAGGGGCAATGTTATGAATATAATTCATAACAAATGGAATAAATACAAATAAATGTAAATAATAAATAATCAAGATGATGGTTATTTAAATAGTCATTAGTTAACTGAGAAGTCTAAAAGACATGCCCATTCATGAAAGGCCACCTGCCTAGGTATATAAGCAGGGCCTCATTGTAACATTCAGTCATCACTTATACATTTTTATATATAATAAAGTATTATTACAAAATACCCCTTGTGTATTTTTACATTTAAGTCAACAAGTCTACAATTTTGTTGCTTCAAAAGGATAATCTCCCAGGCTCTAGGTGAAGTATGGGAACCATGGTACAATCAAGAGCAGTCAATCATACATCTCGGCCTGTGGTCCATATTAACATGCCCCAAACATTAAATAAAAACACATGATTATAGATATGGTTACTGTACCTTCTGATAGATGACCAACCTTCTTTCAAGAAGTATGCTAGATGAGAGAGAGCATTGAATGAATTATAGGTGGAGAGCTTTCAAGTAAAGCTATCTGTGGATCATTGTAGGGTTGCAAGATGGCTGATTGACCAATGGGGATAAATTTTCTCCTAGCGGTTACCCACCTAACAAGATCTACACTTAAACATATTGAAACAATTAATGGTAATGTTAAAAATTTAAGTAAAAGTGTACTTCACCTTTTGATGCCATTTGAGGCACTAGTTTTACTTGGATGGTTGAGGTATTGAATGGGAATCCTCTGTTGGCATTTTAGGGGAAAGTTGGTTCTAAAGAGTGGGAGTTTGAGCGAACTTGATAATCGACTCTTACCCTCTATGTGCCCATCTTAGCAGGTTGCATAGACCTTTGCAACCCAATCCATTGAAGAATGGGGCCTTTTGTTGAAAAATATGTAACTAGGTTCGATCTTCATAAATATGAAATGTACTTTTCATTCTTGTAAATTGTAAAATGAAAGAAAATTATTATTATTATTTTTGGAGCATGGGTTCATGGTCAAGGTTTTTTATTTTATAGGTCAAACACCCATTGAGTGCTCCTAGGGTTTGTCATAGGTCAAGAAGTCAAAAGAGTCATTTTGATAAGTTGAAGACCCGTTCGGGCACATTGTAACTTGTAAAGAAAAAATATTTTTGTCCTTAAAAGTGTCAAAATACTCTTCAAGATCAAGTCAGTTTGACAGTTGGCAAGTTAGCCTAATTTGAGGAGCCACATCCACCTTTGAGAAGCCTGTATAAAGGAGGAAACTCGACCTCCTTGAAGTACATTCATCTCTCACTCATTCAAGTGAAGGAAGAAGAAGAAGAAGGCAGCGAAGAAGGTAGAGGACGAAGAAGAATTGGTTTTGGGCTATTTCTTTCTCACACGTGCGAAGGAAGGCTAGGGTTTTCTTCAATAGATCTAGGTTTTCCTCTACAAGTTCGATCTTGAAAAAGAGAAGGCATGAAGGTCAAGTGAAGGTCACAAGAAGCCATCCTCAAGCTCCAGAAGTCAGAGAAAGCCAAGTGAAGGTCTAAGGAAGCTCTGGGAGGCTAAAAGAAGCTCACACGTGTGGCAGCAACAACTGCAGGGGGCCCAAAAATTTCAGGTCTGCAATGGAGGCCGAAATTCTGCAACTGGAGGTCGAAGTTGTGCTACTGGAATAGATTTGACTGGGTTTGACTTGGACAAGGAAAGCACATCATCTGGAAAGGTTGGACTTGGTCTTGAAGGGTATTGGTCTTAGTCTATAGGTCTTGGAATTTGTTAATTGAAAAATCTACAAGGAATCGAAGAGATTTGTGGGATTTCCTATCAAGTGGAGAGGTTTTGGCCCTGGCTTGCAGCCTATATTCTGTGTTATTGTTCTTCTTGTTTTGGTAGCTGTTTGATGATACACAAACATAATAATAATAATAGAAGCTAATAAGTGCGATAAGCAAAAAAACATCACAAGCAGTTATCAAAAAAAGAGAAATCACTCTAATCATTGCCCTATAGATTTCTCAACTCCTTTCATGTTTCAAGATTACAAAATACATGGGAGACAATACCTTTAATCTTGCCTACACATCCCTGTAAACATACTACAGTGCAAGCAGGTTGAAACATGTCAAGTAAACAGTACTCGATTTTGACAGAGCCATTGTTGCCAAGGATAATTATAACTTGGTGCTAGACCAACAAGTTAGGTGGGGAAGAGACCATTTTGCAGAAGAAGGTTCATGACACCCAGAGAGGTTCGCATGAACTATTGCATATTGGGTCAAAAGGGAGAATGCATGGGAAAGCTAAGTGGTTCTCATAAGAGTATTTGCAGGAGTAGCGGCGGAACCTCTTCTGAGGCCTTTAAGGATTTTAAGTGAGCCAAAGCCTCCTGGGGGAGCTTTGATCCATAAATGATCAGTTTAAAATTTTTGACAAAATCAAAGGACATTGAGGAAGTAGAAAATCAGACGAAGTTGTGCCCCTGGCATTGACTTTGAACAATTGTTTATGAGCATCTGTACAGTGAAGTTGATGAGCATCAGTGAACTGTTGACTGGCATTTGTTGACCGAAACTGACATGCATCAATCAACCCTTGACTTGCCATAAGTTGATTTTCAAGACCAAACAGACAACGATACTAGTTAGTAGAAAACTACAGAACCAAAATCAGTATGGCTGATGACAAACAGGAGTGCCAGGGGATGAAGAGCCAGGGCCAAATCAGATGACATCTGTTGAGCTGTCAGTTGGTTGTGTCCATGAAAATGTTTAGGGCAACGGAATCACTAGCATAACTGCTTCTAAATGAAGGATAGTTGAAGCACAAGATTGGAGAATTTGAGGAGAACATGATTTGGAGGCTTGACAATTGAATGCACATTTAAAAGCTCAAGAATTGGGAAGATTTTGAGGACAATATTCTCACAGAAATTGGTACAGGGAGATAAGACACACATTAGTGCAGGAAATCTTTCTGCGGTCATAAGCTATTGCTGTAATTTCTTTGATAAGAGAAAGGGTACAAACAGTTTAGTGAAACACAGATTAAATGAAATGGCCAATTTCCTTTTAATAACAAGTCTTAAATTTTTATTCGCAGCAAGGTTGTCTCCCTTTTAAAGCACTGTGGCTACTTGTGTGATTGTACGGGCACCTTACATTTCTTGTTGTTTAGATATGTATGCATCTAACCTGTTGGCTGTAAATCTATTTCATGAGTGCCACTGGGAGATTCTGAGTTGCCCACTGTGGAGAAAGGATCTGTTACTGTTCTAACTTCTGATCTCTTCCATTCATGCTTTTGTCTATCATGCCATGCTGCTCCTCTGATCTATTTCACACAGCACCATACAGATTTGCATATGAGAATCAGAGACTGAAACACAAGGGAAACATCATTGTCAGAGCATATAGATGGTGGATCCTTCGCAACTGAGTACTAGACTATGTATGTAGGATGCATAGTTTTTGATGATTCTTCAGACCAGGATCATTTTTTAATAAGATTTGGCTTAAACTTAAAGAGGAATATGGAGGAAATATATCTTAATTTGAGATGTTAGTCTCTCACTCTTGTGAACCTACTGTGGCTGCACCTCAGTTTTGAAGGCCACATAAACTAACACATAATATTGTCACTAAAGTATATATATTTAAATGCCCAATGAAGTCCTTGTGTTTTTATTTAGAGCTGGGCTTAACTTTTGACATGAAAATGTTGTGCTCTGTACTTTGTTAATTAGGATACATTACACTATGAATTTGTCTTTGTATTGCACTTGTTTGATTTTGTTTATAATATTTTGATGTATAATTACAGGTTTGTGAAAATGCTGAAGCAATGTCGGTTCGTAAGGAACTGTTAGAGTCGGTTCGTAAAGAACTGTTACAGTCTGAGCAAGCACTTGTTGATATTTTTGTTAGTCTCTGCAAGTTTGAATGGCAGACAGGGCACCAAGAACTAGCCATTGGGTTGTTTCAGGCTGAAATTGAGTACAGTTTATTTCTTCCGGCGCTTAAGCTAAGTGAACAAAACAAAGAGAGACTATTTGAATACTTTTGGAGCAGTGAAGATGCAAGATTTGGGGAAGATGGAGCCTTAGGATGGGCTACATGGATGGAGAAAGAGGAGGAACAAAGGCAGAAGGCAAAGCTGCTAACTGCTGATCTATCAGAGAAAGAAAAGGGAGGGTGGACAGGTTGGTCGGAGCCCCCTTCCAAAATTAATAGTGAGATGACTGACAAAGATCAAACATTTGATGAGGTGCCACTTCCTGAAGATGAAACAGAATTAGATGTTGAAGAAACCAAGCAAGAGGATGATATACAATCTTTACTTGAAAAGCTTGGATTGAACCTTGACAATGATAAAGAAGTTGAGGTAAAGGACCCTAATATTTGGAAAAAATGGTCAGAGAAAGAGGCCAAGAGAGATCATGAGCAATGGATGCCATTACATGCGAAGCATGGTACCTTACCTGATCTTTTAGTTTATATACAGTTATTGGACAGTGCTAAGTGATTTACTTTGGATATATTGCCATATGAGTTGGGGTTTATTTGATTTTTTAACTTCAAGCTATGCTATTTCTCCTGTCTGTGACATTCTCAGAGATGATATTAGTCTCATGCCCTTTTATGTAATTTATTTCTTTAACTCTGGTTCTAAATCTGTATATCCTCTCGATCATAATATTGTCTTTCATTGTTAGAGTCATGCTTGTTTACTTAGTTTATTTCTTTGATTCTGGTTGAAGAGCAGGGATTACTATAGATCATGATGAATTACAAAATGAAGATGATGAGCAGCTTTCGAGGGTTATCTTGTTTGAAGATATTAGAGATTATCTTTTTTCTTTGGATTGTGACGAGGCTCGTTTCTCCTTGATTGCCCAGTTGATTGATTTCTGCAATGGTCCCATCATTCAATGGTTAGTACCTAGCTACAATCATGTATATTTGTATTTTATGCTCTGTTCCATTTAGGTTAATACTTTTTAGATGAGAGACATGTATCGAATCATAGTTTTTATTTTTTAAAGTAGTGATATTGTATAGAATTTTTTCTATATTTGTATGATGCCTACTTCACAATGAAATTGCAACTGCACAATAGCAATTTTTTCTTCTGTTTGCATGATGCCTCTGTTTGTTGGGCATATATTTGAAAAAGTGAATTGTTTTTCAGTTCTTCAGCTAAGTAACCATACTATTATTCTGGCATGTTTCTAAACTGTTGTGGGGTCCGAGCTATGTTGAGGGAAACTTTCCCCTCTGCGTATCAATTGCGTTTCCATATAAAACTCTGAAACTTGATGTGTAAATTGATCCATTGCAAGAACTGAAAAATATTCCTAACTGACAAATTAATTATGCGGTTTATTTGCTATGGCAAATATCGAATAAATTTACAATTGCAATTTTCACGATAAATTACTGCGAAAAATAAAATGCTGGGAATAGAGAAATTCTAGCAGACAGAAAATTTTGACACAGTTATTTTTGGGCAATTGTCCCCGGAAAAATCCAATGTGGGAAAACTGGTGCAACAGATGACGATTTCTTTATTAATCTTCAACAACGATTCAAGTACAAGAATTCGGACAACCAAACAGAGGAAAAATACTAAGAGAATTTTAGTGACAAATTTCTCACTCTCCACAGCGATTCCCTGACCCCGAGATAGACCCTCTGCCCATATGCTGGTGCCTCTGCGTCACTCTCTGCGTAGAGCTATAGTGGACTGCATCTCTCCTCAATCTGCCTCCTAAATTCGTTTTGCACTTCCCGAACCTCTGTTGATACCCTCTCTCTCACACCTTCTACTCACCCTCTGGCTCTATCTCCTCTGCTGAACTTCAACCACTGAAAAAATCAATCTTCTTGGGCAACTGAGTAACTGCACTGGTGTGTTCTCCATCTACCCATCTGACGTCTTTTTATAATTTTCTGTTGGAGCACCAACGACCAATGTTAAACTTAAAACATAATCGATGGCCTAGATTATTTCCTTGGCGATCCGTGTTAGTTTCTAAAACATTCACACAATGAATTAATTAATTCTGATTAATTAATCATATTTCCCAAATTTAGACTTAGGAAATATTAAAATTTGATTAATAAATCTAATTAAGCCGTCTCTAGGTGGAATATCCAGAAACGATTTCTGGGTATTGGAGAATACATGTATTCTAGCCTCTCCACCAAATCTTGTGGCTAGAACACATCCGATGCTACAAAAACTAACACTCCCCCTTAGCGAGGAAAGTGTTATAGTGCTGCAACTGCTGCCACAACACACTGTCTCTGCACCATCTCTTGTCACGCTGCTGATGTCTGGCCACACTGTTCATCAACCACTGCGCAACTCTGATATGAGCTGCATCTGTGCTGCACCCTGCTGATGACCTTGCTGAACTGTTGCCAACACTGCAACTCCCTCTTATCTGCTGCTGTTGCAATTGAGAAACATCTGTTTTTGCCACTGAAACGAGTTTTCCACCATACCCATCTATTCCCTGAACTGGATGAATGTTAATTTTGGGAAACTAGGTCCAAACTCCATGTTGCACTGCTCATATGACGATGGTCATATTTTTGTTGGATTCCTCTTTCGGAGAGGTGCAAGATTGATCTAAAGATCATCTTGATTGGATGAGCAGAACATTGAGTTTGAATTTATTTTCCACATGTTCAAGGTCGACCAGATTTATCCCACATTCCTAAGAGATGTGTCACACACCCACATTCATGAATATAAATTGGAGAGACTTGGAGGTCATTTTCTCATCATTTCATCACACATTCTCTCTTTGTGATCTGAATTGTTCGATAGCCTTTGGAGGCCTTTTTCTTCTCACACGTGTTGAGCGAAGCTGTTGTTTTTTGCGCTGATCTGTTTAGGGCTTTTTGCTGCAACGTTGATCATGGTCAACCCTTGGTCGTTTGACCTCAATCTTCTGCAGAAATTCCGATTTTAGGAGGCCGTACAATTGGGCACTAAAATCGAGGAATTTCGGGCTGTTTGATTAAAGCACTAGTTTGCTGCATTGACTTTTTTGAAGCTGCCTGCGTTGAATTTTCTGCGATGTTCCTGATTTGACTTGCATTGACTTGTGATGAGCTGTCTTTGAGGGCTATGGGTGTGACACATGAAAGTGCTCACTGACCGAGAAAGAGTTTGCTGGTTGAAGCATCCTGCTGACCGTCGTAATGCCACAATATCTCATATCTTTGCTGGACAAAAGGAATTGTAAATCTGATCTATATTTGGCTTGTCTTCTATTGATCTATTAATGTGTTCTATCAACATTTTACTTTCAAGTTTATGTGATTGCTATCTTGTATTGGGCCTATGAAAGATTGAAGTAAAAGTGCATCAAGCATAGAACACCATTGTTATCTAAATTTAACAATGAACTTAGCTCTCCCTAGAGATTTTGTGAGTATGTTTGCTACCTGATCTCCGGTGGAAACATACTGCAGCTGGACTTCCCCACGCTATACACAGTCTCTGATGAAATGATGTGTGATATCAATGTGCTTCGACCTATCATGAAATACTGGATTTTTAGAGAGTTTTATGCAACTCTGATTATCATAGTAAACACTGGTCGCTTCCATCTTCTTCCTGAGAAAACTCACTAGCAACTTTCTAAGCCATATAACTTCGCATGTCTCTGTGCTGGCCGCCATATATTCTGCTTCTGCTGAGCTCAATGCTCCCAACTTTTGCTTACTGCTGCACTAAGAGCCCATCCCAGATCCAACACTGAAACAGTACCCGAAGGTACTTTTCCTGTCCACTGAACTACCTGCGCATTCTTCATCTGTGAATCCGCATAATTTGACGTTATACCCTCGAGTGTATTTCAACCCATATCCGACTGTTCCGCGCACATATCTAAGAATGTGTCTAGCTGTTGCCCAATGTACCCTTCTCGGTTCCACCATGAACTGACTAAGGGTGTTGACAGCGAAACAAATGTCTGGCCTATGGTTAACCAGATACATGAGCAACCCAATGAGCTGCCTCTACAAGGTGGGGTTGAATTCTTTGTCCCCTGATGCATCTATCTTCTTCCAATTAGTGATCATAGGCGTCGTCATGGGTCGACAATCCTGCATTCTGAACCTCTTTGGTGTTGGAAAGTGTAATTAGGTTTGGTCTTCATATTGACTTGTAATTATGGATTTATGTAATGAAGAAGACAAATATAATAAAATGTATTTTGTAAATGCTTGACTTATGGGTCTCATGAGCAAGGAGTTTTTATTATAGGTCAAAGACTTCTTCTTGATGTCTTTAAGGGTTTGTCACCTTGTCATAAATATATAATTCAGAGTCATGTATATGAAGTGTTGTTACACTTATAAAGGACAATCATGGATGTAATTGTATGTTCCAAAGACCTTGTCAATGTACTCCTTGAAGACAACCTAGAAGATGCTGGAGATGCTCCTTGTAAAGTCGGCTCAAATATGTTGAAGATATTCCTTGGTAAGGTCGGTCTACCCTCAGATGACTATGTCGGCCTAGGACAGAGGAGATAGCCTCTATAAATCGAGAGACTGCAGCCTTAGACCATCAATTCAGATCATGGTCTGAGATTAAAGTGCGAATTAAGGGCTACAGTTGGTGCGAATCTAGAAGGATAAACAACGAAGAAAAGAAGGATACTATACCTCTATCTCGGGTCTATTACATCTCGGTCAAGTTTTGTGGAAGAAGTGCGAAGTATAGTCTGCAATCTAGTGTGAGGAAGGTCAAGGGCTGTTAGAATATGAAACAAGTCTACAATGTAGTGCTGAAGTTAATGCGAAGTAAGAGGACTATACAACGTAAAGGAGGGTTTCAACTTTCCACTATAAGAAAGAGACATTGATATGGTGTATCAAGTGTGTATAAAGAAGAACGGAAGTAAGATCTCTAGGAGGCCAAGTATAGATCTGAAGAAGGCAGAAAGGAACATATTCTCAAGCTCTGTTAGACTAGGGACTGAGTTCCCTAGTGTTGGTGCAGAACGATGCAGAAAAGTAGATCAACATAAGGAGCCAAGAAAGAGCAGTGACAAGGTCTTGGAGGCAGACTGGTGTCAAGGGTCTGTGTCATGGTCGTGGTACTTGTCAATTGAAGATCTAGAAGAAGAATTACTTTCGGGTTTTCCTCTCCAAGGGGGAGAGGTTTTGGCCTTGGCTTGAAAAGCCAAAATTTTATTTATCTTGAGTTTTCATAATTGACTTGATAAAGACATAATAAGCTAACGAAGATAAGATCTAAGTAATAGAAGCATAACAAGTATATCACAAACAGTTATCAAGTAAGAGAATTGAATTAAACTCTGCCCTACCAAATTCTCAACATGGTATCAGAGCTAAGGTGCTAGAAAGGGCTATTTGACAAGAAGACACTCAAGTACCAAGAGATCAAGGATTAGTTTTCTAGAAGGTAACAAAGAAAAAGTCAGAGATCTACATTCAGTTCTAAAGAGGCATTTTGCAGAAATTGGAAAGCCATCAAGATCAAGGACCTATACATCAAGAAGAAAATCGTAGAAGCCATAAAAAACTATTTGGTGTTGAAATCAAATCAACATTGTTGAAGTCATCATCAAGCCATCCTTGATCATCATCATCATCAAGGATTCAAGGTGATCTAAGCTCTCATTCACCACTATTGAAGAAGCTAATCTAAGAGGGAGCTTCTGCTGGTATCTACATCATCATCAACAATGAAGCTGGTAGAAGAAGAGAAGCATCTACTCAAGTAAGTATTTGTTATGACTTCATCTGAATCTGTCAAAATGTCTTTTTGCAAAGAAAGCAACAAACTAGTTGGGGTTTAAAACTTTCTTGCATGGAAGAAAATGACAGATCTAAATCTTATTAAGAATGAAGTCATGACAAATACATGAAGGGAGACGTAAGAGCCCAGAGTATTCTTTTAGAATCCATAAAGGACTTTCTCATCCCCTATGTATCAAAACTAGAATCTTCAAAAGAAATACATGACAAATTGGTGGAGCTATTCTCAGTAAGTACTACAGGAGAAGTAATATCTCTGAGATAAGAACTATATAGGTTGAAGATGTCACGAGAAGGAATAAATTTATACTTTATGAAGTATGAGATCAACTATAGGAATAGAGAAGTAATGTTTGATAGAGAAATGGCTACAGTGGTGCTGAATGCTCTACTAGAGGGATGGGGTGTTAAACACACGCATGGTGAAACACACAAAGGGAAAGATAAGCATTGAGATGCTATACTATTAACCATAAATATGCATATATACAATACAGTAGGTGACCCTTGGTTTCCCATTCCAAGTGGTCTCTTGGACTCCATTTGTCCATTCGCCTTCCACACCTACCCCTTGAGGATTAGGTGTCCAACATTCCCCCCCTTAATCCGAAGGGGTATGTGTGAGTCCAAGAAGAGAGTTGTAATGCAAATTTGCAAAGTATGCATGGCAACACTTAGGTTGAATCAACTCTCTGAAATGTTGCCTTAAAGAGGTGGTTTAAGGATGACCACCAACACTGGAATGATTAGTGCAGTTCCCGAAACTCTTCCAAATCTGGCAAGAAGCTGATGTCTTCTGCTAGAAGAAGTGCCCCTCATATTTGAAGAGGGAGACCTTCAACCTAGAAGAAGGGAGGTCTGCAACTTGTGATGGTTTAAGGATGACCACCAACACTGGAATGCTTAATGCATTACCCGAAACTCTACCAAAGCTGGCAAGAAGCTGAAGTCTTCTGCTGGAGGAAGTGCTCTGAATTCTTTGAAGAGGAAGAATATCAACCTCGCATAGATGGTTTAAGGCTGTCCACCAACCAAAGGAAGGCTCATGGGCATCCGTGTCTCTGGCTACAACTCTGAATCTGGAATGACAAGTTGTGGCTCAGGCTCACTTGAACTGCTGTGTCTCTGGCTACAACTCTGGATCTGGAATGAGAGATTGTGGCTCAGGCTCGCTTGATGTGGCTTCGAAGCTTGTAGATGACCACCATTTTCCCCCTGTCAGGTCCAAGGTGAGATGATGGCGAAAACTCAACTGCAAGTTTGTTCAATATTCTAGAACAAGTTCTGACATATGACTTAAACATCTTCTTGGCTGTTGATGCTCATTGCCAAAAAGCGATCCATCCAAGATGAATCTTTGTTCTTGCAAGAGGCTTGTTTCTGAAGCATTTGTGTGAAGAATGGGTGTGCCGACCACAGTGCAACCTGTGATGGTTTAAGGATGACCACCAACATTGGAATGCTTAATGCATTTCCCGGAACTCTACCAAAGCTGGCAAGAAGCTGAAGTCTTCTGCTAGAGGAAGTGCTCTGAATTCTTTGAAGAGGAAGAATATCAACCTCGCATGGATGGTTTAAGGCTGTCCACCAACCAAAGGAAGGCTCATGGGCATCCGTGTCTCTGGCTACAACTCTGAATCTGGAATGACAAGTTGTGGCTCAGGCTCACTTGAACTGCTGTCTCTGGCTACAACTCTGGATCTGGAATGAGAGATTGTGGCTCAGGCTCGCTTGATGTGGCTTCAAAGCTTGTAGATGACCACCATTTTCCCCCCTGTCAGGTCCAAGGTGAGATGATGGCGAAAACTCAACTGCAAGTTTGTTCAATATTCTAGAACAAGTTCTGACATATGACTTAAACATCTTCTTGGCTGTTGATGCCCATTGCCAAAAAGCGATCCATCCAAGATGAATCTTTGTTCTTGCAAGAGGCTTGTTTCTGAAGCATCTGTGTGAAGAATGGGTATGCCGACCACAGTGCTTGCATGGGTGAAGATCAAAACAATAATCCTTCATATGGCCAACTCGATCACAATGTTGGAATTTTACAATCTGTTGTTGCTGCTGTGGAAGAAGAGCAGGATCTGGAACAACTGAAGGTGAACTGTCATACAGAAATCCGACACTCTGAAATTTTATGGGCTTGGATTAGTCCGGAATACGAAAGGACAACTCCTTGTCATATCCAAGATCTGTTTTGTGCTTGTTATGGACAAGCTCTTCCCAAGGTCTGATGAGGGGCTTGGGAAGTGCAGGCTGGATGTTTGCTTCTGCATTCAAATCTGCTCTTGTACTGGGCATTGAAACAACCTTAACATTGCTGATCTAATTAGTTTTTGGCAATTTTTGGGATCCTGTCTTAGTCTTAAGGAGAGGATTTTCCTGAACAAAGACAATTTCAGAATGATGGCTATGCCTCTGTAACTCTTCTTATTGTAGCTGAGATTCGAGTTGCAGAAACTCGATCTTTTCTTGTGCATTTTGTAGACAATTTTGGATATCAACAAGAATGGTTTTGTTGATTTTGACTATATCATTAGTATAACAGAGTATCATAGTATTAAGTAACTCTAAAATTGTATCCATTCTAGTCATTTTCATTGAAAAAAGAAGGTGAATCTCACTAGTACTGCTCCCAAGAATAAAGAAATCCTTTCAAGTGTGAATCAATTCCTTCACCATAAATGGACAACCAAAGATGGAATGTAGGCAATTAACTGTTCAACAATAAATAGCCCTTTAGAACTTAAAGAAATTCTTAAGACACTAGATATTGCTCAAATAAAGATACAAGCAACGTTTGCTAAATGGCCAGCGATGAATGTTCACTTCATCAAAAAATTAGCTAGAGTAGGTTTGTATCAAACCTTGTGCTTCCTGCCCTCTAAACTCTCAACACACCAGGAATGCACGCACTTAGGTTATCAAGTCAATATTCTGGAGTCAACAATAGGGTTTGAACCCTGCCCAACGCTGTTGTTGGCCCTCCACATACTTTAGGCCTCTAAAGCTAGCGAATTCACCACGAAAGAATGCAGAATAATGGCAACGTAATAGGAATGAAGAAATCTGATGTAACCTTCCTCACTGAAGGGAGACCAAATCAACACATCTGCTTTCAAATTCTTCAACTTTGTGTTGGAAACATGATTTTAAACACGTGTTGGAAACAACTAATAACACTGTACTACAATCCCTTGCACAATCCCATTATTGTGGAGACCTTTCACAATGTTCACAATTCCATAAGAGCTTTGTCATGTCTTTTGTTACAAGAATCCACATTCTATAAGTCTGTCATCATGATTGTGGCCACCACTTTCATTAACTAATGAACCTTCGTTTTGTTTAAGAACCCAATGGTTCGGGTACGTGGAGTGCTTATCTGTAAGGGCCTTGCATTTTTGAGTGAAGCTTAATGCTGCAAATTGTTTTATATTATAACAAATCAACAAACACTTACCACAACTGTGTCTGAGATGAGGTTGAGGTTATCTCGGGGCTGAAAAAATCAGGAATAAGAAGTGGGCAGAAGAGTGAGGGATGGAGTGGTGAGGGAAGGTAGCTGCGGGGAGCTGTGCGAGTTGACAGGAGGGCCGACGGCCGAGCAACGTGGCAACGAGAAGGGGCTGCGGGGAGAGAGGGGGTGAGGCTGCGGTGGGAGAGGCAGCGTGAGGGAGCATAAGCAGGCGGGAGGGGGAGTAACAGAGGAGTGCGGGAGTAGGGGAGGGGAGGGGAGGCAGAGGGGGAGAGCACACTGCAGGAAGGAGGGCCGGCTGAAGGGAAGTGGGAACCGGTGGGATGTGGAGTAGGCAGCATTTGAGGAGTGGAATGACAGTGGCGCAGGTGTGATGGAGGGAGGACAGGCCAGCAGTGGCGTAGGGAGCCACGGGACGCAGTGGAGAGGGGTCTTTTTGGTGCTGTATGGAGGAGCGTACAATGTAGTGGAGGTCGACGCAGGTGTGAGAGGGAGTGAAGGAGGGAGAGGGAGGTCGATTGTGTAGAAATTTCTGAATCTTAATTCTTATGCAGAAACTAATTCTGTTAACCCGGTTAAGCGTTTCCTACTTATACAAGTTATCAACTGAATAAATTCAAGTTAACATCAAAGCAAAACACATAACAGATCTCTACCAATTCAGATCTAGAATAAGCACATGCACACATAGACAAAGTGACATAGTTATTTTTGGGCAAACTGTCCTCGAAAAAACCTAATGTGGGAAAACCGGCCCTCCGGTCGCCGGAGCGCTCATTATTGGGCACACCGAATACACAACTCTAGGTTCCGTATTTGGAAAACCCCATGAGAAAACTTCTCTCTAGATCTACAGCCCCGGGATGATCTAAGACCAAAAATACCGATCGATCCACAACCTAAAACGGACGATGAACTCACCATATCTAGGCTCAGTAACCTCAGACCGCTTCTTGAAAGATCGCGCCGCCCTTTCCGAAAGCTCTGAAATGCTGCTCGCCGCCATCGGAAGGACCCAGGTTACTCAGACTCCGGGGTGACGTAGTCACTATGCTGCCCCTAAGGGTCTCTGCGTAACCCCTGAAGGGCTTCCTGAAAATTACGCTGTCCTTGCTGCTGTTGCCGTCTGCGGCTGCTGCTGCTACCTTCCTCTGCGCTGTCTTCCCTGATCTCTTCTCTGTCTCTTGTGTATTCTAGACCTCGAGATCATATCATCCCCTTGGTCTAAATTTCCCTCTCTGCAACTGAAACACTTCTGAGAATTCTTAGCAACCCCGCCCTAGAATCTCAGCTTAGCTTCAGTGCTCTGCGTCTGTGTGTGTTACAAATGACCCCAAGCCTTTCCTTGATACTTTTCTCGTTGACAAATCAACGACCAAGATTAAATCTTTAATCAATGGCTAAGATTAAAAGAAAGCTTGATTTGTGTGACTTAAGACAATTTCATCACATGTTTAATTAAATTCACTTTAATTATTTTCTTTTCCTAAGTTTTAACTTAGGAAATACATTAAAATAATTAATTAATTTAATATCTGCTAAACCAGATGAAATTTCCCAAATCCATTTCTGGGTCTTGTAGATCAGGTGAACTCTAGTCCTTCCTCAAACTTTGGGACCTAGAGCACAACTGATGCTACCCCAATTACACAAAATCTCAACACTCCCTCTTAGCATCAATGGTGTGCTCTAGCAATACATCACACTTATGCATTACATGATTTTGGGCATTGGTTCTGTGCTGCTGAAGCTTGGCCTCCTGCCACTCAACTCTGCACTGCTGTTGCCATTCTGTACTGCTGCCTATGATTCTGCCACAGCGACTGCAACCACTGTACTGCAGCTCCCTCTCAATATGCTGCATCTGTGTTGCTCATAGCACTACCACTACTGATCTGTTGCATTGCAACTTCAGTTGTTGAGAGAACCAATTGAATCTCCTACCTAATCTTTGACAGACAAGTTAGATGGGTTGCATCCTCATCACTGAAACTCCATAGGCTACAAATCTATGCTGGCATCTAAAGAACGATGCACAACTACAACTCTGCTAGCGTAATCAAACTCCCTCTGCACTACTGAAGTCACATCAGATCCTTGTGCTGAAATCTATCACCCTGCTGCTGCACTGCGCTGTCCCTCTGAAGCTCTCTGCGCTGCTGCAGCTCTGCACTGCGTTGCTAAAGTCACATCAGCCTCTGTGCTGCTACTGCTTCTACGCTGCTGCTGCTATGCTCTGCGCTGCTCCTCCCAGCCTCCAGATCTGCCTCTGCCTCTGCTTCATCTGTGATCTATGCACCCAATGCTCCACTTTTCCCGCTATTGTCTTAAGGCTGCCGTAGCTCGCTTGTTGATCCAAGAGATGAGCTGCTCAAGGATCCCGCCCTACATTCTGTAGATCCTCCACAGATCCATGTTGCCCCACTTTCGTGGTTCATGAGCGCTCATGGCTACATCATCTGCTAACCCATCATCTGCCAACGCTGCTTTGGGAGAAGATGCTTCCTTGTCCTTCTTCTTTTCTGGACAATGGTTGGCAAAATGTCCCATTTCGCAACACAGGAAGCACTTGATCTTAGAAAGATCCTTCTTCTTCTTTGGTTGCTTCTTTGATGCCAAGGCTGCATCTTCCTCCTCTTCCTTCTTAACCTTTCTCAACGCAGGGCTGTGCTGCTTCTTGGTAAACCTTCGTAGTTCTTCTTGCCGCAGGATCGACCACAAGCTGTCCCAATCTGGGAGGTCCGCTCTGCCCAAGATACTTTGGACAAAGGTTTCCCACTCATCTGTGACTGCATTGAGGGCAGTCCTGACTATCACTGGATCATCTACGGTTGCACCCGTTGCAGTCAGTTGATCCCTGATTGACTGCAATTTGAAGAGGAAATGCTTGATGTCTTCTCCCTTGGTCATCATGAATGACCTCATTTGGGCCTCCAACAACTTCTTTCTTTGGACTGATTTTCCCTCATATAGGGAAGTTGTAAATTTATGTAGATGTTCTATGCTTGATGCAACTTTACTTTTCACCATAGCAATCACATAAACAATCAAGTAAAATGCTGATAGAACATACCAGTGGATCTATAGAAGAAAAACCAGAAATAGAAAAATGTGGTGGTGCGTTACGGCGGTCAACAGGATGCTTCAACCATCAAAGTCTCCTTGGTCAGTCAACCCAGCATGTGTCACAACAGCCCTCAAAACAGCCACGTAGTCAACTCAAATTCAACCCCAGAAAAGTCAACGCTGCCCCAACGGCAGCAACACCAGCAACAACGGTAGCAACACCAGCAGCAACGACAGCAATGGCAGCAATAACGGCAGCAACGACGGCAACAACGACAACAATGGCAACACTGACAACAACGACGTCTTCGTCCTTCTTTCCCACGTGTGAACAGAAACTGCCTCCAAGGACCTCGTACTAAATCAAAGGAGGAGATGATGTGTGAGGATGAGATGAGTGAAAAATTCCTCCAATGTTGACTCTATTTATATCAACCACTGAGGTGTGTGACACATCTGCTGGGGGTGTAAAACCTTAAGGCCGACCTGCACATATTTGAAATTATTAAAAATAAATTCAAAATGAATGTTCTGCTCATCAGATTAAGATCAATTTTAGATCGATCTTACACCTCTCCGAAAGAGGAACCCAACACAAATGTTGATATCTTGATCTCCATATCACAACATGGTGAACATGGAGTTTGACCTAGTTGTCCAATTTTAACACTTTCTCAACTAGGAGAACTCATCCAATTGCAGTAATCAAATAAATGATGGCCATCCAACAGAATTTAGTCTTATTTGCCTCTTTATTTCAGAACAAAAGTGGGTCAGTCACAAAGACATCATTCCCCAGCTGACAGATTCAGCCCAGAGGTCCGAAACCTCTATCGGACTCACAAAGAGTCTCATATCAACCCGAAGTTGGTTTACCTGACCCGAAGTCTGTAGGAGGTCCGAAACCTCACTTGGACTCAAGAGAGTCATATATACTAACCCGAAGTTAGTCTCACTGACTTGAAGTCAGTTGGAGGTTCAAAACCTCGCTTGGACTCAAGAGAGTCATATATACTAACCCGAAGTTAGTCTCACTGACCTGAAGTCAGTTGGAGGTTCGAAACCTCATATGGACTCAAAGAGTCACATACCAACCAGAAGTTGGTTTATCTGACTCGAAGTCAATAGGAGGTCCTAAACCTCACTAGACTTGATCCCAAATCAAGTGGTTGGACACGTGTCATCCTAGATAGAGAGTACAACAATCTCTGATGCGTCCATCAGTTTTTGCTACTAGTCTCTAGCTTTTCCCACCTCATTGGCCAAATGAGAGGTACTTCCCATGAGTCCGAAACTCAAATGGGTAGGATGCATACGGGGCACAAATCATGAGAGGCGAACCAACTCAATCATCACGGTGGGGCCCAAGCACACCAACAAGGTTCGACAAGCTTAGCCCTGTGGTTGCTTATAGCTCCGAGAAGCTATCCCCAAAGCCCCCCAGAGCTCCCAGAGCTCATCGTCCAACAGGACCCTCAGAATAGGGTCATTCCACGTTTCCAAGATTCTCACGAAAGGTTAGGAACATGACCTTCCCCAAGGGCATAGTGAGAATATTCGTGACCTGCTCATCAGTTCCTATGATCGAGCCTTACGGCGCCTCGCTGTACCATATCCCAGATAAAGTGGTGCCAGCCATCAACATGCTTGGATTGATCGTGGAACACAGGATTCTATGACAAACAAATCCCCCTCTAGTTATCACAAAGGATAACGGTGAAATCTAGCACATGCTCGAACAACTCATTGAAGAGCTTTCGCAACCAAGTGACTTCACAACAGGGCATACATGTTACAATGTATTCGGCCTCAACGGTGCTCAAGGCTACCGACTTCAGTTTCCTGCTTGAAGCAGATCTACGTGTGAAGTAGCATCCAGATCTGCTCTTGCGATCCACCACACTCCCAGCCCAATCAACATCAGTATAACCAAGGAGTGTCATGCTCCTGGCAGTGTATCTCAGCCCAAGGTCTATCGTGCCCAGAGATATCTCAAGAGTTTCTTGGCACCAACCCATGAATGTTAGGATCAACCATGTCTTGACTCAAAGTGTTCACTACAAAACATACGTTTGGACGGGTGTTCCCTAAGAACATCAGGGCCCCTACGAGTTGACGATACTTAGTAGGATTTGTCAATACGAGCCCAGCAGCGCTGCCATTCAACTTCTTGAAGTTGAGCTTCATCGGTGTCGACACAGACTTGCAGTCCACCATACCAAATCTTTCCAGAAGCTTCACAGTGTGTTTTCCTTGAGAAAGGAAAATCTCGCCAGGTCTCTACCAGACCTCCAGGCTTAGGAAGTAGTGCATCAGTCCTAGGTTTTTCATCTCAAACTCAGCAGCGAGCTCCCTCTTGCACTGATGAATTAGAGGGTCAGCACCTGTCAGGGAGAGGTCGTCCACATTCAGCGCCAGAATGAGAGGCTTCTCTCTATGAACCTTGAAGTAAAGGTTCGGATCAACATTACTACGAGTGAAGCCAGCTTCATCAGGTAGCTATCTATCCTCTCGTACCAAGCTCTGGGTGCTTCCTTCAACCCATAGAGGGCTTTCTTCAACTTGCAGACATGGGTGTCTTGATCCTGGACTTCGAACCCCAGAGGTTGCTCCACATACACCTCTTCCTTTATCGCACCATGCAGAAGTGCGGTCTTCACATCCATCTGATGAAGACTCCATCCTTGCGTAGCAGCAAGGGCTATGATAGATTGGATGGTGGTCACAGGTGCAAATATGTCATCATAGTCTATGCCTTCTTTTTGAGAGGAGCCACGTGCAACGAATCTTGCCTTGAACTTTTCAGTACTTTCATCATATCCATGCTTGATCTTGTAGAGCCATTTTGAGGTGACAACTGCTTTGACCTCCGGTCTAGGAACCACATCCCAGACATCATTCTACATAGAGTACATCCTGTAAGTGGAGGACTTGACCTTGAGACAAGTGGAGGGTCATAGTCCCTATCCCTTTCACGAGATATGTGGCATTATCTCCAAGGATAATTTACAGATTAGTATCCTTCTCATCCATATCAGAAAGTGCTTCTTTGAACCCAGTGATGTGCCTTGAAGCACCACTATCTATCAACCAGACATCCATAGTGTCGGGTGGAGATGCAGCAGAGAGGGCAGATACAAGAATGAATTCATTTCTTTTATCAACAACATTTGATTCCTCATACCCGGAATTTCTTGACCTTTTGAAAGGTTGATCACTTCCGCCGGAGGGAGCCTTCCCCTTTCCCTGGAACCTGTTGTTCCTTTGATTGCCATCCCTCCGGTTGTTGTTGTTGTCATCACCATCGGTGGAATCCTTCTTGAAAGGACATTCTCTAGCATAGTGACCAGGCCTATGACAAGTGAAGCACTTGCCCTTCTTTCCTTGAGCCCCTGCTTTTCCTTTGTTCTTTGGGCCACCAGAGTTCTTTCTAGAATGAGCAGTGTATGCAGCATTTCCTTCATTTCCATACTCCTTCATTCTTGATTCTTCTTGAACGCATCTTGACAGTACTTCGTCAAAGTCAGGTATCACATTATTATTTAGAATGGTAGTGTTGAACACATGCCATTAAAATGAGAGCCCTCCAAGTGCGGTGAGTACCATCTCTCGATTAGCTATTGTCTCCCCAATAGCTAGCAGATTGTTCCTGATCTCGGTTAGCTTCAGAAAGTATGATTGGACAGACTCATCCCTGCCCTTCTTTAGATTCTTCAATTGATTCTTGAAGAATAGTACTTGATTTGCATTGTTGGCCTTGAACATGAGGACCCACTTATCATACATCTCTTTGGATGTGCCCAACTCAGAGATGTAGGCCACCAGACTTTTATTAATGGATTCCCTGATCATTAGCTTTTCTTTGATCTCCCCCTTCTTGTACTTTGTTTTGGCAGCACCAGTAGTAGTGGATGGAGGTTCTTGGATTTTACCCTGCACATAGTCCATGACATCTTGGTCTTCCAATTTGAGATCCAATATCATCTTCCAAGCATGGAAGTCATCCTTCCCAGTCAATTTATCATCCTCCTTGATGCCATAGTTTGTGGAACCCATTTTCCTCTTCGGTGATTGCAACAAATAGGGCTTGTCTTCACCTCAGCTCTGATACCATGTAAATTTATGTAGATGTTCTATGCTTGATGCAACTTTACTTTTCACCACAACAATCACATAAACAATCAAGTAAAATGCTGATAGAACATACCAGTGGATCTATAGAAGACAAACCAGAGACAGAAAAATGTGGTGGTGTGTTACGGCGGTCAATAAGATGCTTCAACAATCAAAGTCTCCTTGGTCAGCCAACCCAGCATGTGTCACAATAGCCCTCAAAACAACCACACGGTCAACTCAAAGTCAACCCCAGAAAAGTCAATGCTGCCCCAATGGCAGCAACACCAGCAACAACGGTAGCAACGGCAGCAACAGCGGCAGCAACGGCGGCAACAACAACAGCAACGATAGCAGCAACGACGTCTTCGTCCTTCTTTCCCACGTGTGAACATAAAATGCCTCCAAGGACCTCGTACTAAATCAAAGGAGGAGAGGATGTGTGAGGATGAGATGAGTGAAAAAGTCCTCCAATGTTGACTCTATTTATATCAATCACTGAGGTGTGTGACACATCTGCTGGGGGTGTAAAACCTTAAGGCCGACCTGCACATATTTGAAATTATTAAAAATAAATTGAAAATAAATGTTCTGCTCATCAGATTAAGATCAATTTTAGATCGATCTTACACCTCTCCGAAAGAGGAACCCAATGCAAATATTGGTATCTTCATCTGAGCATCACAACATGGAGTTTGGACCTAGTTGTCCAATTTTAATAGAAGTCGAGGCCTTCCACATCTCATTAGCTATCTTCTTCTCAGCTATGTGTGGTACAATATGGTCCTTGATACTGTCCATTATCAGTTGCTTGGCATGCCCAACAACTTCTCTATGCTTCCGCAGGAGATCCGCATTTGTCGGTGTGGCCAGGGTCTGCCCTGCATGGTCTCTTAGATCGTATGCCTCAAGGACAATCAGGATCCTAGCTTTCCACACCGAAAAGTTTGAGAGGCCCTCTAGCCTATCCTGATCACATAGTCCATGAGGAGCCATCTGCTCAAAATGTTTCGGAGCTCCTCTTCTCTATGCTAGAGATGTTGGATCTAGGGTCCTTTTCGAATTGGGAACCCTTTGCTCCCTCTGACACTTGATTTCCCTCCTTGGAAATCTACCAAATCAACTATGATTCAACTACTTCTTTGATCCTTTGACCAAACTGCAAGTTTCCTTGGGCAAGAAACTCTTTGAGAAGCTGATCTCTTCCCAAACTTTGTCACTTGTGCTAAGGTTAAAAATCTGACAACTTTAGAAGTTTAACCCCACCAGCCTTCTGAATTTCTGCAACTTTTCTGTAGATTTTTTCTTGATCTGACAGATTTAGATTTGAATCACACTGGTTGGCTTCAGACCCAACCAACGCTGTTTCTGAGCTGCCTCTGTGCAGCAATTGCGTGGGCTGCTCCTGAAAACTGCGCTGTCCCTTCATATTTGCTTTTCTGCTGCCTTTCCAGCTGCTTTCTGCAGCTAGATCCTTCAAATTGTTTCGTTGGTGACCCTTCTAGATCTGCAATTGCTCCGATACCATGTAGAAATTTCTGAATCTTAATTTTTATGCAGAAATATTTCTGTTAACCCGGTTAATCTTCTCCTACTTGTACAAGTTATCAACTGAATAAATTCAAGTTAACATCAAAGCAAAACACATAACAGATCTCTACCAATTCAGATCTAGAATAAGCATATGCACACAGACAAAGTGACACAGTTATTTATGGACAAACTGTTCCCGGAAAAACCCAATGTGGGAAAACCGGTCTCTGGCCATTGGAGGGCTCTATTATTAATAATATTTCTGAATACACAACTCTGGGTTCCAGATCTGGAAAACGCTACAGAGAAAACTCTAGATCTGCAGCACTTGGTTGATCTAAGACCAACAATACTGTCTGATCCACACCCTCAAACGAAATTTATAGAACACTGCCAGATCTAGGCCTAGAAACCCCAGATCTGCCCTTGAAAGACACTGTGTCAGCCACTGAAGGCCTCCAAACCAGCGCTGCCACTGGAAGGGACTGCGTTACCCCAGACTGGGTGACGTAGTCACTACGCTGCCCCTAAGGGTCTCTGCGTAACCCTTGAAGGGCTTCCTGAAAATTACGCTGTCCTTGCTGTTGCTGCTGCTGTTGCCTTCCTCTGTGCTGTCTTTCCTGATCTCTTCTCTGTCTCTTGTGTATTCTAGACCACGGGATCAGATCATCCCGTTGGTCTAAGTTCCCCTCTCTGGAACTGAAACACTTCTGAGAATTCTTAGCAACCCCGCGCTAGAATCTCAACTTAGCTTTTGTGCTCTACCTCTGTGTGTGTTACAAATGACCCCAAGCCTTTCCTTTATACTTTTCTCGTTGACAAATCAACGACCAAGATTAAATCTTTATTCAATGGCTAATATTAAAAGAAAACTTGATCCGTGTGACTTAAGACAATTTCATCACATGTTTAATTAAATTCACTTTAATTATTTTATTTTCCTAAGTTTTAACTTAGGAAATACATTCAAATAATTAATTAATTTAATATCTGCTAAACCAGATGAAATTTCCCAAATCCATTTTTGGGTCTTGTAGATCAGGTGAACTCTAGTCTTTCCTCAAACTTTGGGACCTAGAGCACAACTGATGCTACCCCAAATACATAAAATCTCAACAGACAGTAGAGAGGGCGAAGTATTGAAGGTTGTGTTATGGCATATGTCGAGCACCGAAGGCCAAGCCACAGGAGGCCATGCCTGTAAATGGGAGTAGTGGGAGTATTTCAGGGGAGCCACGCAGTAGTGTATAGAGTATTACACACAACCTTCAACGCTCAATTGCCGCATTCACCTCCCTCAACAACTTCATCTGCGTCTTCGATGTCGACACCAACACGATTTTTTTTCTAAGCTCGAGTCGCCTCCTTCAAAAGCCTGGAACTTGTGGTTCCATCTCAATGTGTATTGAACAACACGAATGCATTGAATGTCTCCGCAATTTAATCGTCGTTGAACCTATTCATCTTTCAGCCATTCAGGCGTGGGAGTTATTTAATTGACTGCATAAATTTCAGGTACGCGGAGCAACTTATGGAGTGCTCTGGGTGGAGCAGTTTGATGGAAGACAAAACAACGTTACTATGCAGCAGATTAGGCGCCTGGGAGCAAAGAATCTGACAGTTGTCATGAAGGTGGAACGTTAGAGACCAGCACGCTGTCTAGAACAGAGACCAGTGCCAATTCTATTCAAGGCATAGAAAAACGTCCCCAGGTGTTGTTTGGTTTGAAAAATAAACATGCCTTAGGGTTGACAAAGTTTGCAGGGCAGAAAACCAAAAAACGTAATACGTAAACGCTTAGGGTTGACAGAGTTGGCAGGGTAGAAAACCAGTAAACCTAACACATAAGCGCACAACTTACAATGAGGAAGAAGGCCACTCATCATGGGTCTGATACCATGTTAAACACACACATGGTGAAACACACAAAGGGAGAGATAAGCATTGAGATGCTATACTATTAACCATAAAGATGCATATATACAATATAGTAGGTGAACCTTGGTTTCCCATTCCAAGTGGTCTCTTGGACTCCATTTGTCCATTCGCCTTCCACACCTACCCATTGAGGATTAGGTGTCCAACATGGGGAAACTTCACTTCAAGTATCTATGGAAAGAAAGAAGCAACACCATTCCAGGATCTATTGTTTCTTTGTAAGATAGAAGAGACAACGTTAAAAGCGAAAAGTGGACATAGGATCAAATAAAGAGAATCCAGCCTATGCTGCCATGTCAAGGAGAAAGGAAGATTTGGTAAGTTTGGTCCTCAGAAGAAAAGGAGAAACATGGATAAGATACAATGCTATTGTTGTAATAAAAGATTGTCCCAAATCTTTTATTACAACAATATTATGGTGCCTCTTCCAACAGGGGTACATTTTATCTTATTTCTCATAGTGATTTGAAAATTCATCTGTTCCTCCTAGTAGCTTGAGAAGCATTCTCGAACTCCCGTCATATGAGCAGATGCTCCACTATCAATAAACAGATCTCTGGAGAGGCCATACTTGACACACAAGCAAATTCCTCTTCTAGTATGGATGCCAACACTGAGATGTCATGATCCCTCTGTTCGTCCATGCATTCCAGAGAACTACGTGAACCCTTCCGAGCTATTGCGGCATCAATGTCGGGTCTTTGTTCCATTGCAGAATCTCTTCTTCCGTTACTTCGTCTTTCGCTCTAATACCACGTGAAAATTTCAAATCAGAAATATCATTGAAATGATAGATTTATTACGCCTACTTATTATTATGATAAGTTATTTACGAATTTCTTTTAGTAAATTCTGAAATAAATACAACTGCAGTAATCACTTAACCAGAAGCAGAGAATAGAACATAACACATATAACGCAATAGAGACAATCACATGGAGATAGTTATTTTTGGACAATTGTCCCCGAAAAAACCCACTGCGGGAAAACCGGTGCAACAAATGAGGGTTTGTATTATTCTTCAACATTGAAAATCTTTTACAAGAAATAGACTGCTTGATTGTCTTAAATGCAGATGGTGCTAGGTCTCTGGAGAATTGCTTCCAGGAAGACACCCAAACCTGCATCACTCTTAAACAGTCTCCCATGAGTCCCCTACACTCCAGAATACATCCTCATGGATATTTCGGTGTTGCTGCTATTGATGTTCTGTGGCACTTTCTGCGTTAGCCTCTTGCCTTTCTACTACACTTCATTGTTGACTTCTTACTTTGCCTTTTGCAGCCACCCCTTTGCAACTCTCCGTATGATCAGTTCTATTCCTTGATCGATTTCTTTAGGAGTGTAGCTTATTTGGTTAACCTGGAGGTGATGGAGGTCTGAGAATCCAGAATTTATACGGGAGGGTCCGGAAGATTATTCGATTTGTTTGCAAATTTTCTTGCTCGCTGGACTCTTTGTGTGTACCATTTTTGAAGACCATCTTAAACCTCATCTCTTATTTTTTTTTCCGCCTGGGTTTTTTCGGGGATAATTGTCCAAAAATAACTGTGTTAATGTGGTTGTTTCTATTGTGCTACGTGTGTAAATTATCTTTCTGTTCTTATGATCTTAATGATAGTGAAGATTTGCAAATGTGTTTATTTCGATATTTACTGAAGCATCTGTAAATAACTTATCTCATAAGTAGGAGAAATAAACCAAGTATTACAAAAATATTTTTCCTTGAAAATTTCACATGGTATCAGAGCAAGGGGCTAAAAACAGGAAGGGAGGATCTACCATGAACCAAAGTTCCATCATTCGGAATGGTTCACGCAATCAAAAGGACTCACACAGTCCTCCAGAGAACGCAAAAATGCAGAGAGAACATGATATGAAAGTGCTGGCATCTAGACTAGAGGAGGACCTTACTTGTGTGTCGAGCACAACTCCTCCAAGTGACTGGTATATTGAAGGTGGAGCATCTGCTCATATGACGGGGGTTTGAGAATGTTTTTCGAGCTACCAAGAAGAACAAATGAATTTCCAGATAAGTATGGGAAACAAGGCAAAATGTACCCCCATCGGGAGAGGTATCGTAACATTTCAGACTGAGGATGGCGACGAGATTTGAGCCACGAATGTTCTGCATGTACCAGGGTTGTGGATGAATTTACTCTCAGTGTCCCAACTTCAGAACAAGGGCTATGAAGTACACTTTATTGGAGATAAGGTGTATGTCAAACACCCTAACTGGAGCACAAAGGCACAAATCGAAGTAAGGAGTCACAAGCTATATAAGCTCGAGCTTGAATCTCCGGTGGCCCTGATCGATAGTACAAATGACAAAGATCTGAATGAATTGTGGCACAGAAGGATGGGGCATCTACATCATGGAGCCTTGGGGATTTTTAAAAATACTATCATCATAAGGGCTCCTGAGTTCAGCACGAAGAAAGACGAAGTTTGCAGGGGATGCGTACTAGGGAAGTGAACTAAGGCAACATTTCCAAGAAGCAGCAGCAGAGCCAAAGGTGTATTAGAGTTAATACATTCTGACATTTGCGGTCCAATGTCCACAACTTCTCTCAACGGGGCAAAGTATTTTTCCACCTTCATTGATGATCATTCCAGGAAAACTTGGATCTATTTTATGAAAACCAAAGATGAAGTCTTTGATCGATTCAAAGATTTCAAAGCATTGTTAGAGAATTCTACAGGAAAGAAGATCAAGAAGTTGCGGTCAGATAATGGTGGAGAATATATCGATAAAGACTTCACAAATTTTTGTGCAAGGGAAGGGATCAAGAGAGAATGGGCTGCTCCATACAATCCAGAGAAGAATGGAGTTGCATAGCGAAAGAATCAGACCATAATAGAAGCTGCAAGGGCAATGCTGTACGACCAAGAGATGCCCAAATTCTTATGGGCAGAGGCCTGCAATACAACAATAATATATTCAGAACAGAGCTCCCAATATAACTTTGGGGAAGGTAACTCCCGAGAGTGTGTTCACAGGCAGCAAGCTAGAAATGAGCCACATCAAGATATTCGGCAGCATGGTGTACTGCCACCGTCCAGATGAAAAGAGAAAGAAGTTGGATGAAATTGTAGAAAAGGGTTTTCTGATGGGCTATAGCGAGAATGCAAAAGCATATCGCATCTATATTCCAGAGAGCTGGAAAATCATGGTAAGAAGGGATGTGAAATTCCTGGGGGAGAGATCCTTCAGGAAATCTCGAGAAATGGCCACAGATACGCAGATTGAGGAAGATCCACTAGTACAGCCTTAACATCCTACAAAGGAGAAGTCAAATGCCTCTCAAAGGCACAATGATTCTGAGGAGAGCTCCTCCAAAGAAGAATAGAAGGAGGAACAGGTAAGACCACCCACAACTGATGGGAGACCGAGCAGAGAACTTCAACAAATTCTTAAGGATGTAGAAGAATTTGTTGGAGCCCCTAGAGAAGGAAAGAGGATAAGGGAACAACTTGACAGATATCAGGCACTGGTAGCTCAGGTTGGTGAACCATCTACCTTTTGGGAAGCAGCTCAGCATCAAGTATGGGTGGATGCCATGGTGTCGAGGAGTATAGCTCCATCATGACAAATGATTTATGGGAAGCAGTCCCTAGACATCAGGACAGATCAGTGGTAGGATCCAGGTGAATCTACAAGATCAAATATGCTGCAGATGGCAGCGTAGAGAAGTTCAAGGCAAGATTTGTAGCTAAGGGGTATCCACAGAAGGAAGGCATTGATTATGAAGAAACCTTCACTCCAGTAGATCGATACACTTCTATCAGATCTGTCATCTCTCTGGCTGTGCAGATGAGATGGAAGATTCACCAAATGGATGTCAAGACAACATTCTTGAATGGGGTGATAGAGGAGGAAGTGTACATAGAACAGTGAGAGGGCTTCGAGACACATGCACAGAAGACTCATGATACAGGCTTAAGAAAGCCTTTTATGGCTTAAAACAAGCCCCCAGGGCATGGTATGGACGGATTGATAGCTACTTGCAGAAGATGGTGTTCGTCAAGAGTGATGTAGATCCCAATCTATACTACTTGAGAATAGGAGATGAGCCACTTATTCTTGTACTTTATGTGGATGACCTGTTTTTGACTAGATCATCCAAGCTCAGCAAGGACTACAAGGAGAATTTGGCAACAGAATTCGACATGAAGGACCTGGGGCAGATGCACTATTTTCTTGGGTTAGAAGTCTGGCAGCGGAAAGGGGAAATCTTCCTAGGACAAGGAAGATACACGACAGAAATTCTGAAAAGATTTCAGATGGAAGGTTGTAGACCCATGGCCACGCCAATGATTACTAATTGGAAGAAGATAAACACATTGGAGGATGATGAGGCTGATCCCACCTTGTACAGACAACTCATCGGATCATTGATGTATCTGGTCAATACTAGACCAGACATCTGTTATGCAGTGAATACCCTTAGCCAGTTCATGGTGGAACCAAGGAGGGCTCACTGGGCAGCAACCAAACATGTTCTTAGATATCTGAGAGGGACAGTCTAGTATGGGCTGAAGTACACCAAGGGTAATGAGGTCCAGTTGAGTGGGTTCACAGATGTAGACTGCGCTGGAAGCACAGTAGATCGGAAAAGTACCAGTGGGTCTGTTTCAGTCTCGGATCAGGAATGACCTCTTGGTGCAGCAGGAAATAGAAGTCCGTAGCACTAAGCTCAGTCGAGGCAGAGTACATGGCAGCAAGCTTAGCTTCATGCAAGGCCATATGGCTTTGCAAATTGCTCTTGGACCTTCTCAAGAAGCGGATAGAACTGATCGAGATTATGTGCGATAATCAGAGCTGCATTAGGCTCTTAGAACATCCTGTGTTTCATGACTGGTCGAAACACATTGACATTCGGTGTCACTTTATCAGGGACTATGTCCAGAGGGGAGCTGTACAGTTGCGATACACTCCTACAGGAGAACAGGTGGCATATATCCTCACAAAGGCTCTAAATAAGATCAAGTTCATTTACTTCAGAGAGAAGATGGGGATGGTCGAGAACCCCTTCCATTAGAGGAAAGGGTGGTCTTCAAAAGAAGAGGGAGTTGCAATAGCAGCGCAGCAGTGCAGAGATGAGGGGCAGTAGTCAAGACAACTTCAACATAGCAGATGATGTAGAGTCAGAGCAATACAATGGTATCTTGCTTAAACACTTTCCTCGCTAAGAGGGAGTGTTGATTTCTATAATATCGAGAAGTGTTCTAAGTCTCATTTTTGGTAGAGAGGCTTGGACATCAGTAATGCAAAGAACCCAAAAATCGTTTGTGGAAATTCCTCTCCGATATGACTTTATTAAAATAATTAATTATTTTAATGCAGACCCTAAGTTTAAACTTTAGGGAAATTAAATAATTAAAGTGTATTAATAGAGCAGACGGTGAATCTTCTAGAAAACGAAGATCAAGTCATCTTTTAATCTGAGCCATTGATTAACGTTATAATCTTGGCTGTTGATTTATCAGCGAGAAGACTCTAAGAAGAGACTTGAGGGCCATTTGGAAATCAAGCCGGGGACATTCTCAGTACCCGAAGGAAATCGATTCTGAAGCAAGAGCATTCGATTTCAGTGGCCGAGATTGTAGAGGCAGGGTTGCAGAAGCAGGAGGAGGAACTCAATTATCGGGAAGTAGAAGTCAGGAGTATGAAGGGAAGGGTGAGCTGAGCAACAGCCATAAACCCTCCACGTAGAATCACGCAGTCCAGGGAGAGACTGCGGAAATCTCTCACGCTGGATGACGTTGAGGGTGAAGGAGGTTACCCCGAGGGTCTGAAATTTGTCTGGAGGGTCCAAAAATTCAATCAGGTGTTTGCATATTTTTTTTCTGCTCATCAGACTCTTGTAAATGTACTTTCCATTTCTGAAGATAATATAAAACCCTCATCTGCTGCACCGGTTTTCCCATATTGGGTTTTTCCAAGGACAATTGTCCAAAAATAACTGTGTTCATGTGGTTGTTTCTATTGTGCTACGTGTGTAAATTATCTTTCTATTCTTATGCTCTTAATGATAGTGAAGATCTGCAAATGTGTTTACTTCAGAATTTATAGAAGCATCTGTAAATAACTTATCTCATAAGTAGGAGAAATAAACCAAGTATTGCAGCAGTATTTTTCCTTGAAAATTTCACACACGAGATGTGAACTGTAACCCGCTTCCTTTTTCGATGTATAACCGAGTTAGATGCTAGGAATGGAAGTTCGAATCATGTATATATAGTATATTTCAATGTTGAACGAATAGAACTTATTCCTATGGGCAGGCCAACATAAGAGGTCCAGTACAGGTCGACTTCTAACACAAAATAATTACATTTCAACTTAAAAAATTAATTTATCTCTCATCACAGGGAGTTTGGAGGCGTGTGAGGGCTCGTTGGAAATAGAAAATAGTCCTCTTTCTGAAGGTATAAGGTTCAAAATGAAGGGATGTCCCTAAGATGGAGAAAAAACACTTTTATTTTGATTGTCCTTAGAATATTTAGTGCAGAAGATGATGGACAATGTGACTATGTCATAAGGATTCGTCATGAAAGTAGTGTGATAGAGTAGCCTTCATTTGGAGAGCTATCAAGTATATTTTCATCAATGACAATTCATTGATGACAATTATTGACTAACAATCTCCCCCTTTGTCATTGATGGAAATATTCCAACATTTTCTCCCCCTTTGACATCAATGACAAAGTGGGGTGCTTAAGTACTCCCCCTATGGAGTTGCTCTCCTTGTCACACTGCTTCACCTATCGTGGTGCTTCTCGTGTTTTCTTAATGTGATGCAAGAGCAATGACCCCCATCTTTTGGCCAAGATGTTTAAATGCTTCTTGTGGAAGGGGTTTTGTGAAGATACCTACAATTTGCTCCTTTGTATTGATGTATTCCAACTTGATATTTTGTTTAGCAACTTGTTCATGATGAAAGTGGTATTTGATTGGAATATATTTGGTCTTTGAGTGCATCATCAGATTTTTTGAAAGACTGATGGCGCTAGTGTTGTCACAAAAGATGGTGATTGGTTGCTTAGTTTCTATGTTGACATCCTTGAAAGCTTCCTTCATCCATAGTATGTCACAAAAGATGGTGATTGGTTGCTTAGTTTCTTTGTTGACATCCTTCAAAGCTTCCTTCATCCATAGTATTTGTGTACAACAATCAATATCAGCTATATATTCTACTTCAGCTGTAGAAAGGGATATAGATGATTGTTTTTTGCTGAGCCAAGATACAAGACAATCTCCCATAAAAAATGCATTTCCATTGGTACTTTTTCGATCATCCACGCTTCCAGCCCAATCATCATCGGAGTAAGTTGTTACAGTAAGAGTTGAGCTCTTAGGATACCAAAGGCTGAAATCAGCAGTTCCTTTCAAATATCTAAGTATTCTTTTTATAGTAGCTAGATGGGATTGTTTAGAACTTGACTGAAATCTTGCTACCATTCCCACTGCTTGCATAATATCTGGCCTTGTAGCAGTTAAGTATAGGAGAGCTCCAATTATTGACCTGTAAAGAGTTGCATCTATGAGAAGAGAATCATCACCTTTACTTAATTTACAATATGTGGTCATCGGTGTCCTAATGGGGGCATAGTCTTCCATCCCATATCTTTTGAGCATGTCTTTAAGATATTTTGCTTGAGATATAAACATGCCTGTAGTGGTTTGAGATATTTGTGGCCCAAGAAAGTAAGATAACTCCCCAATCATTGACATTTCGAACCTTTTGGACATATTTAGAGCAAATGCATGGCTCATCCCATCATCATTGCTGGCAAAGATTAGATCATCAATGTATACAAGAGTGATAAAAAATTTATCCTTGTCAATCTTCATGTAGAGATTGCTTCCTGCTACTCCCTTTTTGAAGCCTTCTTGTTGCAGATAGTGATCCAACTTTGCATACCAAACTCTTGGGGTTTGTTTCAACCCATACAAGGCCTTTTTCAACTTGCATACAAAGTCTTTCCCATCAGCTAGATCAAATCCTTCCAGTTGCTCCATGTAGACTTCTTCCTTGAGGTTTCCATTCAGAAATGCCAATTTTACATCCATTTGATAAACCTTGAATCCTTTTCAGCAAGTAAATGCCAAAAACATTCTTATAGCTTCCAATCGTGCTACTGGAGTAAAAGTTTCTTCAAAGTCAATTCCTTCAATTTGTGAGTATCCTTTGCAAACAAGTCTAGCTTTATTTCTGATAATTTGTCCATCCTTGTTTTCTTGTTTTTGAATACCCATTTTTTCCAATTGTATTTTTATTTTCTGGATGAGGAACTAGCTCCCAAGTCTCATTCTTTTCAATTTGAGACATTTCTTCTTCCATGGCCTTTATCCAATGAGGATCTTTACTTGCTTGAGAAAATTTTTCAGGTTCTATTAAGGATAAGAGAGCAACATCATCTTTTTGTTGGAGTGTTTGTCATCCTTCTTCGAGTTTGAATTCCTTCATCTATATTCCCAATAATTTGTTCTTCTGGATGATGTTTTTAAAGGAATTTGATCTTAGATGGAGTTTGTGAAGGTTCACTTTGAGGTTCTTCATCCTTTTCTTCCTTTTCGGGTTCTTCTTCGCTTTCTTCAGGGAAGGGCTCAACTTCATGATCTTCAACTTTCTTTTCTGGAAGGGCTTCATCTATCTTTACATCAATGCTTTCCACTATTTTCCGTAGACGACTGTTGTAACATTTGTAAGCTTTGCTCCTAGTGGAATATCCAAGAAATATTCCTTTATGAAGCATTTGCTTCCAAAAATCCTGAAATATTTTATTGATGCAGGTCTTCCTTTCCATAATTCATAAGGAGTCTTTTCATTATTTGGTCTTACTTGAGTTTGATTTAAGGTATAAACTGCTGTCCCAACTGCTTCCCTCCAAATTTTGGCTACAAATCAATTGCTAATAGCATTGTCCTTGCCATTTCTTGAACGGTTCGGTTCCTTCTTTCAACTACTCCATTTTGATTGGGCGTCCTCGCTGCGGAGAGTTCTCTTTCGATTCCATGCACTTTACAGAATTCATCAAATTCTTTTGAGGTGAATTCTCCTCCTCTCTCCATTCTAAGACATTTGATCTTAGAATCTTTCTCATTTTCAATGACAGCTTTAAGATTTTTAAAACATTCAAATGCTTCCGATTTATATTTTATGAAATATACCCACATCATTCTGGTATAGTCATCAACAAATAAAGCAAATACCTTTCACCTTGAAGAGCTGGAGTTCTAGTTGGCCCACATAAATCTGCATGAATGATCTCCAGAGGTTTTGATGTTAAGAACTCTTTAGTTTTGTGGCTGGTTCTAGTTTGCTTTCCGTGTTGGCATGGGCTACATACAACTTGATCTGGATTGAACATCTTTGGAATGTCCCTTACTGCATTAATTTTGCTGATATTGACCAAGTTATCAAAACTTGTATGCTCCAATCGCTTGTGCCATAACAAACTTTCATCTGTTTGACTCAAGTAACATTTATCTCCTTGGATTTTGCTGAGAATGTAAACATTATCTGGTGTTCTTACTCCTTTTGCCACAAGTTCTCCCGAGGATGAGTCTCTTATTTCACAATTTTTAGTACTAAAGACAACATTATGTCCTTGGTCACAAATTTGGCTAACACTTAAGAGATTGTGTTTGAGCCCTTCTACTAGCAAAGTATTTTGAGCCTTTCCTTGTCCATTGACGAGGGTAGCAGTTCCTTTTCCAGTGATTTTAGTAGATCCACTTCGAAAGGATACATTTCCATTTTTCTTGTTCAATGAGACAAACTTCTTTTGGGCACCTGTCATATGTCTTGAACATCCACTATTCACGAACCAATGATTTTCTTCCTTATGAGCACATAGAGCTAGGCCACATTTATCCATTTTGAAATTTACGCTTTTAGCTTTCTCTCTTTTGAGAGGGCAATTTTGTTCATTATGATCATAATTATTACATAATGAGCAAGTCGGATCAAATTTAGCCAAAGGATCAAAAGAATTGTAAGTTTTGATTTGTCCTTGCTCTTTAGGACCACGTAGTTTGTTTGTTTGATCTTTCAATCTTGGTGCTTCATTCTTATGAGCCTTGCAATACTTAGCTTGATTACCAAAGTTTTTACAATAGTAACAATACCCAAGAAAGATGGTTTGGTACCTGTGGTAATAGCCATAACTTGAATCAACATTCTTCCTTGGAGTTACTCTTCCTTCAATTCTTGGTTTTGAGATGGGCCTTTGTTCTTGGCGAGATGACTTCTCTTCTTTTGGATGGCAAGAAAGTATGTCGACATAACCCCTTGCATTATTCTTCATACTTGAGCCCCTTGCATTATTCTTCATACTTGATGATTCTCCTTTGAAACCAATTCTAGATTTATCATATTGAGGTTTTTGAGTATTAAGAATGTTATCAAGTGCTTGAGAGCTTTGCCAACTCTTTTTGACTTGCTCCAATTCTTTTCTTAGAGATACTATTTCAGCTTCACGTTTTTAACAGATATCTTCCTTCTCTTTTAGCTTATTGTTCAAGAAGTCTTCCCTTCTTTTTGCTTCCTCCTTTTCTACTTTGAGAGAAAGGATCTTCTTTCGTAAATTCTCATTTTCTTCAATGGCACTTGTTAGTAATTTATCCATGTTTCCTTCATCTTCCAGTTCCGAATCATCATCATTTGTGAATACCATGAATAACACTTCTTTGCTTCCAACATAGTCATTTTCCTCATTTGTTTCATCATCGCTTCCTTTGTGATGAGTGATATTTCTAGTTGATTTCTTCTTGATGACTTCAAATTCATCTTCATCAGACTCATCTTGTTTGGAGAAGAAGTTCTTCTTGTTAAACCCTTTCTTTTTGTACACCATCCTTTTAGAATCCTCTTCATCATCACTATCATTTTTATGAGGACATTTTGCAGCATAATGACCTATTTTTCCACATTTGAAACAAATAAGAGGGTACTTACCTTTTAACTTAGATCCCTTCTTTAGTCTTCGTACAAATTGAGCTAATTCGGTTTCAGCATCGGAGTCATCACTGTTGTTATTCCATCCTTTTCCTCTTTTTGTTGATTTTGAGGCTTTGAATGCTGCTTCTTTGGAATTTGGAATCCCTTTCCTCATCTCATAGGCAGTGAGAATTCCATGAAGTTCATCCATCTTGAGAGTATCTAGGTCCTTCATTTCTTCTATGGCACTTACTTTGGAGTCAAATCTGTTAGGAAGAGATCTCAGGATTTTTTGAACAATAGTGCTTTCTTCAACATTTTCTCCTAACCCTCTAAGAGCGTTAACCACTTCAGCTACTCGGAGAAAGTATGATGCAATATCTTCTTCGTCATCCATTTTCAGACTATCGAATTGACTTCTGTGAGTTTAGCTTTGCCTTCTTAACTTTGGAGTCCCCATCATATAGGGCAATCAGCGTATCCCATATTTCTTTGGCCGAGTCACAATTCATGACTTTTGTGAATTCAAAATCAGAGATTCCACTAGAGATGGAATTTAGAGCTTTGGCATTGGCAATGTAGGCTTTTCTTTCTTCTGGATCAGTTGGAAGAGTGGAGGGAGCTTTGTACCCATTTAAAATAGAATGCCACACTTCAGGCGAAGGGACATTAAATAGTAGGATATCCTCTTCTTCCAAAAGCCAAAATTTGTTCCATTGAACATAGGCAGCTTCACTGTCACTTTTATGTTCTTCATTGTGTCTAAGAATCCTTCTTCCAGCTGTTAGGTTGATAATGAAGAAGCTGGCTCTAATACCAATTGTTGGAAACACTGAGATGGGGGTGAACCAATATTTCTTTTCAATTTTTATTTTAACCAGTTACATTCTTCACAATTACAATCAGAGTGATGTATAATGATAATTTTATTACGAAATAAGAAGGATTATAATCTTTTTTCAAATGATTGAATACAATAAGATGTGAGGGTAGCAACCCTTCAATAATTCACGCACCAACTTGTTGCTAAGCACCAACTTGGACTTTGATGAGGCTCCGACCTCTAGGGGTTTGAACCTATCCTCTTCAAGGCACCAACCTTGTGTTTAGGGGCTCCTACCCCAAGGACACCAATCCTTCTTATCTTTTTTTTGATAGAGAATGAGAATAATGCTTACTTCAACGTCCTTGACATATTCTTCACTGTACAATCAGCTTCAAAACTGCTTATGTTGACTTCACTGCTCAATCTCCTTCCTGTACCTTGTTGATATTATTACTGAGCTTCACTTCTCTGTTCAAGAGAGAGTTCTTCACTGTCCAAGAGGGAAATGTCACAATGGAGCCTCACAGTTCAGAGCATTGCTTCACTGTCTTAGGTGTAGTATCAGTCAATAGTACGAACCACAAAGTCAATGAGGAAATTCGAGCCTGTAATTAACCTCCACAATCATAATAATTATAGTCAGAGTAACAAAGGTTCGAACCACAGAATCTGGGCAAATGATGAAGATACAATCCAATGAGAATCCGAGCCACTGTTTAGGAGTCTGAGTCACTGAAATGAAGGTTGCTGTACCAATGTATGCTTGAGTCACAAACCATTGCAAGATCCGAGCTTCCTTTTAGACAAAACTGAAGATGCTGCAATCTACTAGCAAAGGAGTCTGCTCCATTACAGGGTTCGAGCTACAGAAGTTCCACAGTCCGAGAATGAATATCAATTACCGAAAAAAGGCTGAGGTCTGCATTGTGCTTGACAGGTTTGAGACTACTGTGTTTTCAAATATGTCCGAGCCATTCCAGTTTCAGATGAGTCCGAGTACTAGTAGTTCTGCAATGGTACCAAGATTTCAGTGTGGTTTGAAGAGATTTCAAAGCCCAAACAATGTATACTAGTTCTCCTTCATGTGGCTCTTCAGGTTCACGAGATGTGAACTGTAACCCACTTCTATTTTGGATGTATAGCCGAGTTAGATGCTAAGAATGGAGGTTTGAATCATGTATATATAGTATATTTCAATGTTGAATGAATAGAACTTATTCCTATGGGCATGCCGACATAAGAGGTCCAGTACATGCCGACTCTAAAACAGAATAATTAGGTCCAGTACATGCCGACTCTAACACAGAATAATAACATTTCAACTTAAAAAATTAGTTTCTCTCTCATCACGGGGAGTTTGGAGGCGTGTGAGGGCTCATTGGAAAGAGGAAACAATCCTGTTTCAGATGGTATAAGGTTCTTAATGAAGGGATGTCCCTAAGATGGAGAAAAAACACTTTTATTGTGACTGTCCTTAGAATATTTAGTGCAGAAGATGATGGACAGTGTGACTTTGTCATAAGGATTCGTCATGAAAGTAGTGTGATAGAGTAGCCTTCATTTGGAGAGCTCTCAAGTATATTTTCATTAATGACAATTATTGACCAACATAATCAACGACCCAGATTAGATCTCTAAGCAGTGGCTGAGATTAAAACATGGCTTTATCTTCGTTCTCTAGAAAATTCTCACTCTGTTTTATTAATACCCTTTAGTTATTTAATTTCCCAAAGTTTAGACTTATGGTAATCATTAAAATAATTAATTTTTCTAATAAAACATGAACCGAGTGGAATTTCCACAAACGGTTTCTAGGTTCTTTGGAGTACTGATTTCCAATCCTTCTCACAAAATTTGAGACTTGGAAGACTTTCCAATGGTACAAAAATCAACAAAGTCATCATAAGGTGACCTTGGAGATTTTGTTTGGGTACCATGAAGAGCCGTGGAGACACCTTCATGAGAAGACAAAGTTGTCATTGATGAGGTGAGTGTCTTGGAGATCGTTTGAGGGTAGTTGCAAATGGGAAGATATTGTCAAGGCTCGTTGCAGAAGATATTGGGAGCCGTGAAGAATCATCAAACTTATCTTGATGAATTGAAGTTGAGGGTTGGAGCAATGGTTAATTGGGAGTGGGAGAGAAAGCAAGGAGCGGGAGCGGGAGCGCCATTTTCAAAAGCTCCTAGTCCGGGAGCGTTTTTTTAAATATATATTTTTTATATTTTTTTATATTTCGATGCATATATGTCAACAAAAGCATGTAGCATGATGAATTAGACATAAAAAACATAAAAAACATAAAATGAACCATATAACATCAATCATCTAGAAGTTATAATCTTCATCAACCACGCCCACAAGTTAGAAACATACAACATATTGACTCTTGAGTCTCATGATTCATCAATCTTAAAGTTTCAAGTTTTCAAAATTCAATATATATCATTTATCATCATTGATATATAACATTTATCATCATTGATTCATTGATCACCATAGTTGTACTTGTCAGCTAAGTGTAACCAATAACCATTACAACAAAGAATATTTAACATGAAATGAAATGTTATAAAATGAAACGAAATGAAACAACTTTCAACTTTCATGAAGCATCATATTCATAATTCATAATGACTTATAAACTTATAAATGCGAACTTCAAAGTTTCACTACTAGAAAATAGAAAAGACTAGTAAACTGTAAATCTATTTTATCTATTGGCTTGCCCCTTGCCACGCCCACGAGAAATGTCTAATTTGTGAGAACCACGAGGCAATGGTGTTCTTCTAGTAGTCTCCTGAGTACCACGACCATAACTAGAAGGCGTAGGGCCACATGAGGATGTAGGTGGACGCTGAATCTGTAAAGGAACAATAGCTAGAAATCGAACACTAGCACTGGCACCTGCAATGGTACTGGATGGTGGGACTGGCCCTGGGTGTGGCGGTGGCATGGCTGCTGTTGCTTCATCATCATCCCTCAAAAGTTCCGCTTCCAATTCTTCCATATGTACAGTGCCGTCCTCCAAATTATCGTCCTTTGGGTTGTTGTCCCAAACTTTATATGATTGATTCTCATAAGCCCGATCACAATAATTACTCAACAACCTCAAGTTGTAGTGCACATAAACCAAGCTTTCTGCTTGGTTTTCATTCAGCCTGTTTCTTCTGACATTATGTATGAAGCTGTAGGTGCTCCAACACCTCTCTGCAGAAGAAGTATTTACCTCTTGTGAGATAACTTTTTTTGCCAACTTTGGCAAAAGTCCCATGCCGCCATATGCTTCCCACACTGTGAGAGCATCAAATCTCTCTCTGTCTTCCATTGGATGGAAAGAACCAAAGTTACCAGTGCAACTGAAGTATCTGCCTAATTCAAGGTGCAATCTAGCACACTCCTCCCTGTCGGGGACCAACTTGTCTAATGCTTTCATGTATCCCTCTTGTACCTCTGGATCTGTGTGAGGTTTGATCGTAACCCCACCTCCAGGTGCAGGTTGGCCCAACCAAGATGGAGAGTAGTATTTTGGCATAAAGATATACACTAAGGCATGTAGTGGAACATTAAGTTTATTCCACCGTGCACACACACAGTCGTGAATCATTGGATACAAGTTGGGATCATTTTCCTTAACAACATCTTTTATTTGCCCCAACATGCTATCCATCTGCTCATACACTTCCCCAATCATTGGTTTATCTGTATTTGAAAAGAGAATCATGTGATAAATGGGCTTGGTGAAATTCGAAATTTCCCTCACACGTGCCCAAAACAAAGGATCAAGAGCGGTCTCCTCCACCTGTTCAAAACCTTCCTGTCAACTATTGTTGCTGCCCTGTCCTTTAATACCTGACAGTGTGGACTTGACACCATGGCTGCCAATGACTCTCTTACCTTCAAAAGGCGCCTGAAGGTGAGGTAATAGCTAGCAAATCTAGTCTTTGCTATCTTCAACAACTCCAATTTTGAGTGAGTATGGAAAAGCCCATGGGTATTGCTATGATTTGTAATAAATTTTATTATTATTTTACCTCTCTTGTACAAATCACCAAGGCATCTGTATTGAGGTTGGTTGTTTTTAATTATAGCATGCATCAAAAGGTTCATTGTGTGAACCAAACACCCAAACCAAAATATGTTTGGGGTATTTATCCTCAATAATTGCTCCCACTGCCTTACAATTAGTAGCATTATCAGTGATGACTTGGATGACATTGTATGGCCCAATAATTTCAATTGTTTCAATTAATGGTTCTGCAATGTTAATGTCGGTCTTGAATTTATCTAAATAATCATATGCTGAAAGGAATATTGCACCACTAACAGACACAACACTTATCAATGGCTTGCCTTTTACATTTGTCCATCCATTAGATACAATGGACACTCCATGCTCATTCCAAGAACTTGTCATTCTATTCAAAGAATGAGTTATTTTAGTTTTTTCATGATCAAGTCCCACGGTTCTGGCCTTGTCATACCCAGGGCTCTTGTATCCTTTTGGGGCATCATTAATGGCAGAAACCATTTCATGCCAATAAGGTGAGCGAAGAACATTGAATGGTATCCCACATGCATAGAGAAACTGGAATTTTTTTGAATCCACATCACTCCTAGACCCTTCGTCAAGGAAATCAGATATGGTTCTACGCCTTAAAGAGATGTTTGGTCCAAGTGTGCCTCCATATCCACTGCCATGGGTGGAAGTTGATGGACTTCTTTGTCCATGATGTGATGGACCTGATGGTGCATAAGAATCAATGAAACCCCTAGATCTTTTAGATTTCTGTTGGGCAACCTCCTCTCCCTTCCTGTATTTCTCTCTATATGTTGTTGGGACACTTACACAAATTTTGATTCCTATATTTTTATCTCCATCCCATGGCATTTTCCCACAAAGGTGCCTTCTAGCATGGGTGTATGAACCTGTGTATTCTTTATTGCAATGGGGGCAAAGAAATTTAGTGGTTCTACCCCCTTTCCCTCCTTCCTGCCTTTGAATATATCTCCACAATGGTGTTTGACTTTGGTCATGTTTAGTTGGTGTCTCTATGGCCTCATGTTCTCCACTCTCCCCTTCCTCCTCAGCATACTCCTCTTGAGGATTTTCATCAAATCCACTATAACCCACTTCTTCATCTTCCTCTTCTCGAATGGGCCTCTTTCTTCTACTCTCCAACACCATTATTGTAGAAATTTTGTGACCCACTCTGGTTTTCAGTTTCTCCTTATTTCTCCCATAAAGTTAAACGCCCATTCCCATAAACATACATTCAACAAGCTGGAAAAATAAATATTTTCTGAAAACACAAATTCTGGAAATTTCACAGTGCTGAAAATGCAGAAATAAAAACTCAGAAAAATATATCAGCCACACACACAGAAAATGACACGTTGATTTTTGGTCACTATGACCCTGGAAAAACCCCCTACAACTCTTGGGGGAAACCAGTTGGATAGCTCCTCTTTATTTCTGAATATAGCTATTATAGTGAGACAAAAATTATAGCAAAAGTTCCAACAACTTAACAAATGTACTTATCTTGATTTTCGTGCTTATACCCCGCCTTGGAAAATGTGCCAAACAATAAACTGACATAACAGAAATTTTACAGCATTAATTATAGCATTAAATGCTGACTGTACTTCTCGATTTATGTGCCCAATTGTACGACTGTACAGACTGTATGGAAGGTACAACAGTATCGCCTCGATTTTTGTGCCTCTTTCTGCCTCAAAAAATGCACTGTTGATGTTGTACGGATTTCCTTGAAATTTGTGCCACCAAACAGCAGTACCTCTCGTCGATTTTCATGCCCAGAAAATTGTGCCACCTTCCTCAAAAAATGTGCCACACTCCTGCTGTACGGATTTCTACCTTGGGAACTATGCCTCTTTGCTGCTATACAGATTTGTTGAAGTCTCTAGCTGCTGCCCTCTTTCTCCTCACTGCTCAGAAATTTCTCCCCTGCTTTCTCTTCTCTTCTCTCAATCTGCTCATGAAAGAAATCAATGACCTTTTCCTCTCTTTTCTTCCTTTAACCTAACCCTAGGTGACTTTTGGGGAATCCCTAAATCTAATGGCTGAGATAGCTTTAGATCTAGGGCTGAGATTAAATGTGCATTTAATTCTCACTTTCTATTTTTTAATTCACCCCACTTTAATAAAGACCCTCTTAGTCATTTATTTCCAAAGTCACTTTTCATTTTCTAATTTCACATTGACTTTATTAAAGTCACTTTAGAATTAGACTTTAGTAACTTTATCACTTAAAGTCACTTTTAAATTAGATTTGACTTTATAACTTTATAAAGTCACTTTAGGAGAAAAATTAAATTCTTTTGGACACTTTTCCCTAGGCCAAAGATCAAAGCCTTAGGGAACCACCTGTCCTCCGGTAACCAAATTTCAACAATTATTACAAAGAAAGGAACCAACATGAAGAAAACCCCAAGACATATAGCCATGATGTTTCTAGTTTTTAGCCTGCAAAAAAATGGAGGAATGCCAAATGGGAATAGGAAAAAATGCAACATAGAAAAAAACAATTCAATTTTTCACTCACTTTTCAACACATTAAAATGCAAAATAGAGAAAAAAATTCAAGTTTTCATTTTTGAACAACTTAAAAATGCAACATAGAAAAAAAAAAAAAAAAACTAGATTAGAGAGTCCTGACTCCTACCTCTTTATCCTGACTCCTTAAATCCTCCTTGTTGCTCTCTTCTCTTGCTCTCTTGCAGCTTGCTCTCTCTTCTCTTCTCTTCTTGCTCTCACTTGCTCTCTCTCTCTCTCTCTTGACAAACAAACAATAACACAAATGAGGAGGGGAGGGCTTTTTATTACCCACCCCCCTCCTCCCTCCCAAAAAATCACCGCCGATTTTTTCCGCGCGCCGGGTAGCGTTTTTTTTGCCGGGGAGTGTTCGGGAGCGAATGCTCTTCGAGCGTTCCCTCCATTTAAAAAATGCTTTCGAGGAGCGCTCCCTGAAACACTCCCTAGAAACTAGGGATGCTGTGCGTTTTTTCAGGCTCGGGAGCGCGCTCCCGAGCAATCCCAAAACGCTCCCGAACGGAGCGTGTTTTGGGAGCGAGATCGGGGGGGGGGGGGGGGACGCTTCCTAGTAACCTTGGTTGGAGCCCTAGAGGTTGGAGCCTGAACCAGAGATAGGGTTGGAGCCTCAAAGTGACAAGGTTGGTGCCTTGGGAAGATAGGGTTGGAGCCCTAGAGGTCGGAGCTAAGTTGCAGGTAACGTAGGGTAGGGGTCCTTTTCCTCCTTGAAACGAAACGGAAATGCATTTCCCCGTACCGTGCGACCTAGAAACGCGTTTCCGTTCGTACTGGACCATTTCATGTGGGGGAAACGTGCCCAGTACAGACGGAAACGCGTTTCTAGGCTGTACGGGCGGGTTTTTCGTCATTTTAACTTAAAGTTTTTTGCTTTTTTTTGGGGTTCGTGTGTTCTATTATTTTTTTAATTGTGGAAAGTGTCTTTTGGATGCATCTAGATGGCTCTCTCAACTTATAAAAAGACTCTCGCTTCTAATGATCAAGCCTATGGCCCTAGTATTTATATGCGATTCATGGTAATGTTAAATTCTTAAAGTAAACAGATGAAAATGAAGATTAAGGAGAATGTTTACTTAAATTTTAACACTACCCTGAAATGACTCAGGATATTTGAGAGTTGTTCCGACCTCATTGGATTTCATATGGAGAAAGTAGAATTTTAGATCTCATTCAAAATCCAGCATACTTATCAGTTTTTTAGGATTTCAGGATTGGGTGATTGCAATGTTTCCATCGAATTTTGTCATGTATTAGGATATGGAACTCGTAATTAATCAGGAGCACCAATCCCTCTATGTACCTTGATGTTAGTGACATTGGTTGTCAAACTCCTCTATCATGACCCTACTAAAAATGTACCCATCACTCAAACAAAATCTTTTCTTGACATGCTCACAATCTTGATTGTACTTGCAGCCTCATATACATAATAAAGGCTGATTTTGAGATTTTGATATATAATAAACGCTGGTTTTGGATATTTCGATATTGCTATTTTTATTATGTGTCTGTTATCATTCATGAGTAAATGTCTTGTAACTTGTAATAGTTTATGCTTTGAATTTATCATGTATGTTTTATGATTTCACATAACATTTCTTAACTGTCCTAAATTCTAATATAAATATAAATTCTAATATATATATATATCGCGTTTCCCCGTTTCCAAAATTTGGGGAGGTCACGTTTCGTATCGCTTCCCGTTTCGGAAACTCGTTTCCGTTTCCCCATTTCGTGCAACTTAGGGTCGGAGCCTCATGAAGTCCAAGTCGGTGCTTGGCAAAGTACATGTTGGTGCCTGGTAGGATTGAAGATCAGTGTCTTCTTCTAGGGTTGGAGCCCTGCACAATTTTGTACTTGATTTATTGTAAATAAGAGATTAATAAAAGTATTTATCTTATTGTTCATTTGTGTTCTAATTAAAAGTGATCTAAATGGAAAAAATAACAATTGAAAAGAAATACTGATTCAACCCCCCTCTCAGTATTTCCAACAATTGGAATCAGAGCCAATACCTTCATTCATAAGCCTAACAGCTTGAAGGTAGATCCTTAGAACACAAATGTTAAAGCCAAGGAAGAAAGCCTCCAATCCTTCTAAAGATATCTCTTCCTCAACCATGAAAACTGAAGACAGTTAAAATGGGAAAGTTCCATTGTTCAATGGAAACTTTGAAATATGGAAGGCACAAATGAAGAATCTTTTAATGCCTCAAGGGTTTGAAGTTTGGGAATCAGTGATTACTGAAAGCACGATGGAAGAAGAATCCACAAAATATAATGCAAGAGCGATGAAGGCAATCTTGAGTGGGCTACCAAATCCTATAAAGGCCAAAGTGGAAAAATGTTCTTAAGCAAAAGGTATGTGGGACAAACTTCAAGATCTTCACTCAAAAGGTGCGTTGACCATGACCTCTAGTCAATAAGATGATGGAAAACATGAAGCAAATCCAGAATGCATTAAGGAAGTTGAAAATAAGAAAGATGACATCAAGACCAAAGAAGACCTAGAAGATGAAGAAAATGAAGGGGACTTCATAGAAGATCTCATGGAAAAACTTGTAGCTGCCCTACATGAGATAAGCAGTTTGAAAAAGGAAAATGAGGAGCTCAAGAAGCAAGCACAAGATGGTGACCATGACCTTGACAAGACAAGGAAGGAAGTTAACCTATTCAAGCTTCAAGTACAAGAAAGAGATGAGGAGCTCGCCAAGCTTAAGGAAGAATTTCATCAAAACAAGAAAATGCATCATGAAGAAGTCATATCTATGACTAATCAATTGGATAAAGCAAAGAAAAAGGAAGACACTTTGTCAAGCCATATTGAACAAAGACACAAGGACTTGAACAAACTTGAAGCGAAAATTGGTCAATACAAGGAAGAGGTCTCCTCCCTTAAATCTCAACTAGAAGAAGCAAAGAAACAAGCATAAGGAGATGAAAAGATGATGGAGATTTTGACCCTCCTGGAAGGACAAGTCGATGAAGCAGAAAAGGAAAGAAATGCCATGGTATGCCAGCTTGAAGAATGAGAAGAAGAGATCTTCAAATTAAAATTAGATATCACCTCACTTAAGGGCCAATCATGTGAAGCAACAAGAATGAAGGAAGAAATGGAGAACCATCTTGCAAAGAAGGATGAAGAATGCAAGATGATGAAAGAAGAAATTGATCTCCTAAGAAAAGAAGTTGATCATCTGAACAAGAGTCTCAAGAGTTCTCAAACCCTAGATGATATCCTAAGTCATCAAAGATCTCTCCTCGATAAATTAGGTCTTGGATATGCAGGTGAACCCTCAAATAAAAATGATGCAAACCCTAATGGTTCAAACAACAAAGATTTGGAAAAGCTTGAAAGAAATATTGATGCCCCAGTTCCAGCCAATGTTTTGAAAATTGCGATTGGGATTAAATTAGCGAGGGGAAAAAATCGTAAAAATCGGGAAAAAATTGGCACATACAAAAATATTCATTTTTTTTCAATTTTTTTAATATCTAAAGCACCCACAACATAAACTAAATGCATTGACACATAAATATGAAAAAAAAACTAATATATAAGATGTGTAATATGATGTCTAGTGCTACATCACACATAATAGTGAATCATGTCCTGAATACTAAGTCCTGAGTCTCAACTCAACCTCAAAATATCAACAGAAAATATAATAATGTATCTCATATCATGAGTCATAATGTTATATACAAAGGAATGCACCAAATAACCTATATTGATTTCCTCTGCCCCTCTTGCGAGAAAATGTAACAACTTTCCCTTTAGACGAAGAAGCTGGGAGGGCTGGCAATGAACTCTGTTGTGCTCTAGAACCTGAAGCACCAAAACCTAAAGCACTAGGAGCTAAAGGAGGCAGACCACGTCCTCTACTGATAGCAAGGGTAGTTGGTGTCACCTCCTCCTCCTCCTCCTCCTCCCCCTCCACTACCTCTTACTCTATCCAATCAGGGGCTGACTCCATGATAGGCCTCTCTGTTGGGTGTGGAGCTATTTTGTATCACAATGTTGGACCACTGTACCTTAATGGGGCAGCAACGCCGCCCGTAATTAAACGCTGTTGGGGGGGTCTAGGGGGGCCGACTGTAAAATTGCCTTGTAAAAGTATAGTAATTTCTAGTCAATCTGGGTCGTTCATTAGGCGGATTGTGTCCTCTCAAGATGACTTCTTCTCCTCCTTAGCTCTATTTCTTAACCTCTGTCTGCAAAAATGACCCAAAAAAAATCGAATTTGCGTGTTATTAGGTCGCTGTTTGACAGACCAACGATTTTTTTGGGTCAAATTGCGATTTTTATGAAAAAATCGCGATTTTTTCAAAATGTAAAAATTGCCGAAAAAATCGGTGATTAAATCGTTCCTGCTAAAAAATCGCGATTTTTTGAAAAAATCACGATTTTATCGCGATGTTCAAAACATTGGTTCCAGCACAAGCAAGAAGAAGAGTCAAGATGACATTGGAAGAAACCCTACTCCAAGAAGATTTGCAGATGTTGTCAAGAATGCAAGAGGAAATGGATATCATCAAAGAATCCCTAGGCAAAAAGATTTCAGAAGTACATCAAGACAATCTCCATCTCCCAGGTACTAAAGTATATTTTTTGGTTATTGCTATTCTTGTACAAACTTTGGGCACATGGCAAAGGATGGTAGGGCATACCACAAAGACAAATATAATGGTACACATCGACTCCCTAGAAACAACTTTGCAAGAAGTCATGATTCCTCATTCATGAACAAGATGGAGTGCTTCAAATGTCATAACATTGGACATATGGCTCATGATTGTAACTTGACTAGGGTCCGTAGACAAGCTAAAACCATGACTACCAAGACAGAAAAGAATGTTACACAAGTATGGAGAAGGAAGCAAATTGGAACCGGAATTCTCTTGAACACTCAAGCCAACAACACATGTTGTTGATTTAATGAATGCATCTTTCGCAGATATGATATTCCAAGTTTTGAAGATGAAACTCTGCCAAAAAGGAGACTATGCATACTGTTAGGGGGAGCTTATGATTCTTAACAATTCTTGCAAAGCTATCCAAGAAGAGCCATATGAAACCCTTGATGAGTCACACATGGACAATCTTGATAGATCATCTCTCGGGAGTAACTCTATTGAAGAAAATCATGAAATTGTGAAGATGTCCTCCACTTGATCACAAGGCAGCAAATCTTTCTTCTCTTGAGCAAAAATTAAAAGCTAGAGGAATTTATGTAGGCAGGGGGAGTCGGCTGATCATCAAACTCATCCATTTCCATGTAGACATGCAAAAGCTTAGGGGGAGCAAGCACATTAAAGAAGTAGCATGTCATGAAGCAGCGTGATAGGGGGAGTTCTTGGGCACCCCATTTTCCATTGATGCAAAGGGGAAGAATTTGTTGAAAGGGCAATAATATTGCCATCAATGACAAAGGGGGAGACTATTGGTCAAAGTTGTCATTGATGTCAATATGGCATTGTTGGAGATGGCAAATATTCTTGTGATAACCCTTTTGTGATGTTTTCCTCTCATGTGATAACCCTTTTGTAATGTTGCCCTAAGCTCTCTCCTTATGCAAACCCTATCTGCTTGATTAGTCCCTAGGTGAAATTCCTATGTGCATATGATACTCTAACCCTAGGATATCTATGTCAATATGATGTCAAACATTAGTTGTTGGAATAGCCTACAAGAAGTCCTAAAAGTGATTTCCTAAGACTTTTGGAGCATGACCTAATGCACACTACATGCATGATGAAACCCTAATCCCATACCCTAGATATTTCATATTTGTCTACGTGATGACCTATAAATGAAAAACACATGAATAGCGCTGATTTTTTTATGGTTGTCAGACAACATGATATGTTCATACTATTCGGGGGTCACATATACATGTCAGTGTGAGAAGGTGTAATTCAACACTTTGCAAATGGTAAAGGATTGATTTTACGAACTCATTTTTCCCAAGTACTATCGATATAAAGTTAGTCTTAGAGAGGAAGTTCTTTGTTGACTATCGATGAAAAGGGGTTGGTAGATAATCAAAGACCTCCAGAACCAGTCAAATTCTTATGTGTTAAGTGTTCAGGTTCTAAAGATGAACACCTGGAACATGATTCTAATTTAGTGGCCATGTTAAAGATATGTATAGATGGAACTGATTCCCATTCATACTCCTCGCAGTACAACAATATTGTAGATGGGGCATTTTGCAATAAACCAATAAAGGTGGCTTCGGAATATATTGGCACACAGGTCGGCCTAAAAATGAATTTACATAACAAATATGAAATATTTAATGAAAAATACAAGTCGGCTTCCCCATGGTCATGTCAGCGCTTTTGAAGAGACGTGATTGTTCAAGAACACTCCAACGACTATAAGTATATGTCTATGGCACATAATTTAGCACATTCAGTTCGGTGGAAAATCACATAGATACAAGACTGAAAGGAAGTGAAGTTCACAACTCGTTAACTAGGAACACCGAGGAGTGTTTGAAGAATTGTTTGTGTTAAAATCTGATTGGTTATCTATACCCTCAGACCTGTGACAAGGAGCTGTACACTTGGACCTGTGACAAGGAGCTGTACCCTCGGACCTGTGATAAGGAGTTGTGAACCTTAACCCTCAGACCTGTGGAAATGAGACCTGTTGAGAAGTATCATTACAGAGGTTCGGAAGCTTAGTTTTAGGCTCAGACAGATCTGTTGGGGGCCTCATTGAAGCTCGGACCAGTGGAAAACTTTAAGGAACAGTCACCTGATTTGGTTTGGATCTGTGAAGTATTACTGAGGTGGTTCAGTGATTCGGACAGACCTGTGAAGAGGGCTGATAGTCAACAGTGGAAGCCTTGTCAAGACCTACATTCTTATCGGACCCGTGGACAGTTATTTATAGAGCTCGGTGTGTGGACATAAGAAACCTACATCCTGTAGCTTCTCGATGGGCTTCCTGGTATATTGTTTTGCTGTATTTTGGTAACAATTCTTTTGCCACAAACTTTGACTGTGGTTCCTCAGATCTGTGTGCTAACCTGTGGCATATGGTTGAGGGGTAGTATTAAGTCTTGTACAACAACGAGTTGGAGCAACATAGATTGGAGGGAGGCCACATTACTTGAGGAGGTCTGGAAGGCTATAAAAAAGGTATTCTGTAGCAACAATTTTATGTGTATCACTGAAGTCATCCTTGGAGCAGATCTAAAAGGCTATACAGAAGACCTTGATTGAGCAGCTATTGGAGGAATCTAGTGATAGATTTATTAAAGTCTGTTGGAGCTGCTTAAGAGAATTGAAGTATCGAAGACTTGTTTGAAGAGCATTTTGAATGTGAAAACTTCTGAATCTAAACCAGAAATCCTACTGCAGAAAAATTGATTTACATTATCTACTTGTGTTTATCTTTAACAAGTTATTTTTCTGAATACTTCAGTAAAAATATTAATGTAAATACACTGCAGCCTACACCAATATACAAATCAAGAACTGAAAAATAAATGAGACAACCATACAAAGGACACTTATTTTTGGACAATTGTCCCCGAAAAAAACCCAATGTGGGAAAAATGGTGCAACAGATCCGAGGGTTTGTATTATTAAGCAACAATATTATGAGTACAACTAGGGTGCCAAAATCTGGCTCACCCAACCGAGAAAAATCCTCGGTAGACATAAAATAATGAGTTTTACCTCACACTGCAAGTCTCGAATGATCCATGTCAGAAACTGGTGAAACCCCAGCTGCCTCTGCGCAGTAGATTCGTAGGGCTGCGTGGGTCTAGCTGAGGACTGTGTCACCCCTTCTTTGCACTGATCTATCTCTTAGAAAATCGAGTTTCAACCCTCCCGGCTCAGAAACCTCGATCTTCAGCTAAATTTCGACCATCTCTCGGATGCTCTGCGCTGCCCTTGCATGATCCTTGCGTGGGCCTGCGTCACCTTCTCTGGGGATTGCGTCACCTCTCTTGGTGGCTGCGTTGCTTCCTCTGTTGTTTCTGCTGCCCTTGCTCTGCTGTGTACTCTCGGCCCTCCGAGCAATAATTGCTTCTGCCCCTTGCTGCAACTGAATCACTGGAGCAACAAAGCCGTAGGTTTGTTGACTTAATTGTAAAATACACAAGAGGTATTCGTAATAATAATATATTATATATAAAATGTATAAGTGATGATAAAATGTTACAATGAGGCCCTGCTTATATACCTAGGTAGGTGGCCTTTAAGACATGCCTTTTCACTAACTTAATGACTACTTAACATAATCCTTATTTGACTATTAATAATTATATTTATTCTATTTGTTATGAATTATATTCATAACATTGCCTTTCTCTTTGAAAAGCTTTGTCCTCAAAGCTTAATTTTCTGACAATTTTCTTCACTTTGTGATTATCATCTTGGCATATGTCATTCATCACTGGTACCTTATCATGTAGCGTACCTTATCTTTGTAAAATTCTCTCATAATGTTGTCTTGAAACTAGGGTTTTTGTTTTTGTTTTTTTTTTTTTAAATGATGTCTTGAACCCTCTTTTTTTTTTTCTATAATAATAATAATAATAATATTATTTTGAATTATTATTATTTGTAAGTTAAATAATAATATATATTTTATATATATATATATATAGATTGTATAATTATAATTTATATATATTATAATTATGATTTTAATTAAATCGAAACTGGTCACACCTTTCACCGTTTCGTAAACCTGTTCACGGATCGCTGACTCCATATATTTTTTCGTTGACCCGCAACAGCGCGAGTTACTTTTTCATTAATTTGGTCACATTCATGATGGTTAAACCTGGTCTTCCCAATCTCCCTGAACTTTGCTTCAGGCAACCCATTCTCCGCTCAGTGAGATATCTTATTGAAAATTCAGGCCCCATCAGAGAAACATGCTTTTTTTGTAATTCGGCAGCCAACCCTGGGCTTTGGTCCCCAATAATTTTCAGGATTGGGAAGAAAACGAGCAACCTTTTTACTCTGTGCTTTGCTAAGAGCAGATTGTGCCCTTGCAAAATTAGCCTTCATATTAGGTTCTTTGCCAAGGATGACACTTCTGGGCTGATCAGGGGGTTGACTCTTCACTGGATGTGTTTTAATCCAGCAGCGCATAATATCCCAGACAATGTGCATTTGGGGCATCCATCTTTAGGCGAAGTGGATTTGCGTGAGTTCTTAAGATACTGTATCCTACATTTATAATTGCTGATCGAAACATCACTGTTGATGGAGACGTACACTTCAACGTTGCACATAAACTGTGGACACTTACGTAAAGCGGTACATCCTCTAATTCCTCAAAAATCGACGTCAAGACATCATATATTTTGTCATGTGCAGGATAGCGAGATTTGAGGGCAACAACATTTGATAATATGGACGAAACCCAGTCAGGATCATGAATTGGGGCAGACCATATGGGTCCAACCATATTGAATTTCTTGCCATAATCACTGCATTCTTGAGGAACAACTGGGCCACAACCAGGTGCATATCGTACATTGTTATTCTTGTTGACAAGGTACTAGAGGCTGCAAATGGAATGAATCACATCCAACACATTGGTACACATAAGACAATTTTAGAGGTGTGTTTTTCATTGTATTTGCAGACATGAGTATCCGTACAAACACACAAATATAAAAATCTACTGAAACAGATAGAATTGGGACAATTTAGTGTTTGTAATGGTTAGCATGGCTCTCAATACAAGAAAGAAGAATCCTTAAAGCCATCTCATGACAATACTTTGCATGACTAGGATATGAACCATATTTTGCATAGCAAACTTCCCCATTATTCCCACAAAGCACTGTCATATCAGTTGTTGTGCACATTAACATCCCCCCATCTGCAACTGATTGTACTGCAGAGTCCAGAAAAATAGAAGGTGACCCATAAGGATCAGGGTTGACCTGGATAAGATTGATGGAACCTGCAGATTGCAGAAAAAAACATCATGGTTGGTCAAAGAAAATTTTGCAACAAGCGCGATGACAGTCAGCGGATGGTGGAGTGTATTTCCCTGGAGTTTTGGGAGTAAGTTCATAATTACGGAGATGGTGCTTGGCCCTTGGTGCAAGGCAATTGATATTATAAAATTTTACAAAACCATAACCTTCGCTTGAAATTTTCACAACGTTGAATTGGGCAAGAGTTGTTTCTGCAACTGCTAAAGAAGAAACATGAATTACCCATGACCTTTCCTTAGAAAACCATTCATATTTTGGAATACCAAGGAAAGTTGCTACCAATTGGGGTTGATATTCATATTTAGCTATAATTTTCCTTTTGCCATGTAAAATAAGAAGCAAACATCGCAATTTTATCGCGATTTTTTGGAAAAATTTGCGATTTTTTCAACTCAACGATTTTATCGACGATTTTTTCCCGATTTTTTGAAAAAATCGCCGATCGCCAAAAAAGCGCGATTTTTTTGGTAAAAATCGTGGGCCCATCAAACAACAACCCTATAAGTTCAAAAATCGATTTTTTGTTTTGTCATTTTTGCAGCCCTCTCATTTTCCTGACACACCCTGTTGGCAGTTAATGGTAATGTTAAATTCTTAAAGTAAAAGGATGTTTTCATTTTCATCCTTTTACTTAAATTTTTAACATTACCATGAAATGACTCAGGATGTTTAAGAGTGGTTTCGACCTCATTGGATTTCATATGGAGAAACTAGAATTTTAGATTTCACTCAAAATTCAACAGACTTAATGGTTTTCGTGGTTTCATGGTTTGGGGATTTGCATTGTTTCCATTTGATTCTATTATGTGTAAGGGTATGAGATTAGCATTTGATCAAGAGTATGAAGTCCTTTAAGAACCTTGATGTTGGTGGCATTGATTGTTGAACTTTGCTGATGTTGGTGGTATTGATTGTTGAACTCCCCTACTGTGGCCTTAACAAGAATGTACCCTTCACTCAAAGGAAAACAACTGGTTAGGCATGTTAATCTTTTTCTACCGCATTTTAAGGTTGAGGAGATGAACCCTTCACTCAAACCAAAATCATTGGTTAGGCATGTTAAACTTTTTCAATTTCTATCATGTTAGAAGGTTGAGCAATCCAAGTTTAAAGACTTTGAGCTAGATGATGTTTATGTATCTCTTGTTGATGATCCCATTTCTAGTAGCGATGAATCAATGATGAGTTTCATGAGGAGGAGGAGGAGGAGCAACAACAGGAGGAGGAGGTGACACCACCTACCCTTGCTACCGGTAGAGGACGTGGTCTGCCTCCTTTAGCTCCTAGTGCTTCAGGATCTGGAGCACAACAGAGTCCATTGCCAGCCCTGCCAGCTTCTTCGTCTAGAGGGAACGCTGTTACATTTTCTCGCAAGAGGCGCAGAGGAAATCAATACTATAGGTTATTTGGTGCATTCCTTTGTATATAACATTATGATTGATGATATGAGATACATTATTATATTTTTTGTTGATATTTTGAGGTTGAGTTGAGAATCAGGACTTAGTATTCAGGACATGATTCACTATTATGTGTGATGTAGCACTAGACATGATATTACACGTCTTATATATTAGTTTTTTTTCATATTTATGTGTCAAAGCATTTATTTTATGTTGTGGGTGCTTTAGATATTAAAAAAATTGAAAAAAAATGAATATTTTTGTATGTGCCGATTTTTTCCCGATTTTTACGATTTTTTCCCCTCGCCGATTTAATCCCGATCATGATGTTTGCTAATTTGGTAAAAACATCCTAAAATTAATTTTTTGCATATTTATTCCAGAATTAGTCCCTAACATATGCTTCTCTTCTTGCCATATGGTTTGTATGGGTGAAGGCGTTTTTCCATGTTTTAACTCTGATGGGACAAACTTCCAACTACTAAGTTTTCTTGTAGCCCAAGTGTCTGGCAGTACTATTGGTGGATTAACCTCATCATCATTATGGTTTTCTCTATCTTCCTCCTCATCATAATCGTTGTTGAGATCATCTTCATCTTCATGTGGATCTTTTTCATTATGATCGAGTTTATCTTCTCCATTATTAAATGTAATGTTTTGTGCATTATTCTCTTCATTTTGATCATGGTTTTCTTCCTTCACATCATCTTCATCTGAATCTGAAATTTTCATAACTTGATCTTCTGCAGAGTGTAGAGATTCTTCATGATTATCTTCTGAATTCTCTGAATCAGCTGAATTGTTCTATTGATTATGTCCAATATTCGGGAATATTGGTTCTTGCGTCAGATTTATCTTGTCCCAAATGGCGTTTATTTTCTGCATTGCTTTGTTATGATTGTCTGTGGACTCGCTATGGTTTTGCCAAATTTGTCTTTCTATCCGATTTGTCGTGTCTTGAAGTTTTTTGATGTCGTTAGAATGTCCTACAAACTTATCCTCAAGATCGATTAATCTTTTAGTGAATTCATCGGAATTATTGATCTTACTCTCAAGATCGATAATTTTTTAGTGAATAACATTGCCCTTTCCTTCAAAAGCTTTGTCCTTAAAGCTATATTACTAATGATTTATCCATCTTCACTTATAAGTTGGCGTATATTACTAATGATTCTTCACTTTGTGATTATCATCTTGGCATATGTCATCCATCTCATGTAGAGTACCTTATCTTGTAGAATTCTATTGTAATGTTGTCTTGAAACTAAGGTTTTTGTTTATTTTTATTATATTTTTTTTAAATGATGTCTTTTTTTTCTAAAAATTTAATTAATTAATTAATTAAATTAATAATTTTTTTTTTTTTTTTGTTGGTAATACTACCCACTTTGATTTTTGATTTTATTTTATATCTATCTATATATATATATTTTAAATTATGATTTTTATTATATAAATATTATCTTTTATTAATTTTGAAAGTAACTTTATAAAATTTTATTATAATTTAACTTTATAAGTTAACAAAGTTAAATTATAACCCTTTTTATAAAGAAATTATAATAATTTATTTTTATTTTTAATTTTGTTAAATGTCTGGACAGTCATGTCTATCCATTGTGGATCCCCGTGTAACTGTCTATCTATGCACTGTTGGCGTCTAATACCGAACACCCAATTCGCAAGCCTGCATGGTCATCAGTTACAACAAACTTTCATTAGGATTGTGAGGCCACTGTTATGTAGATTATTATCATTAGGATTGTGAGGCCTGGAATCGAGTACAAAAGAAATTGAGCGCCGTAAATAATGGCACTGTGCATTACTAATCTGATATGGTATTGGCCACAGTAATCTACCGACTGCCCGTGACAATTTGGGATGCTTCAAACACCAGAGTTTCATGATCACGTCGAACAATTTCTGGAAACTGTCGTCACACATGATAAAGCCCTGCAATAAGGAGCCCTGTGGTGAATTTATGAGCTCGATTTTGCCTTCAAGGTCTGATTTCAATTCACGGAGATTATCCAACAAGTTTGAATCTTCAAGTTTGTCCTTCGGCTCTTGAGTTAATAAGGAAGTGACTGCGTTTTTACCGAAATATTTGGTTGGAACAAAAAATTGTCGCGAACAATTGTAACAGAGTGCTTGTTGTGCGCTGAGTCTCTTGGTGACATCTCTGGAGAGCATAAGGCGTATCAAGTCTTTAGCAGAGTCCGATATGGAGCGCCACCGATCACTTCGGAACCGAAGGTGCTCAAACTTGACTGCCTCAAATATTTTCAAACTTGTCTTTCCCCGAAAGGGAACCCCTCCACTCAACATTAAGTAGGCAGTCACCCCTGTGCTCCACACATCCACTTTCTCGCTGTAATACTTCTCTAAGAACACCTCTGGTGCCATGTAATACGGAGTGCCCACCATTCCTTGAATTAATGGTTGCCCTGGAGAGAAAGAGCAAGCGTCCCCAAAGTCTGAAAGTTTGATGCCAACGAGGGAATTTGAATTATTCGCAAAGAGAATGTTTTCAAGTTTTATATCTCGGTGGGAAATTCCCAAGGAATGGCAATAACTGATGGCCTCCATAAGCTTTTGCAGAGTGGTGGCTGCCTCTTCTTTGGAGAAGGGTACTGGTTTTTTATTGCTATTGAATATTCTGTGGAAAAGATTTCCGACTGAGCACATCTCCATCACCAAATGGATATACTCTTCATCCTCGTAAGCGTCATGCAGGGAAACTATAGCTGGGTGACTTGAAACACGTTGCATCATATTGATTTCGTTGTTGAGGGATAGTTTGAGGAGGGGATTGTGGCGCATAATATTTGATTTTCTGACGGTCTTGCAGGCAACCTCTTGGCCAGTTCCTTTGTTGAAACATCTCCTGATAACTCCGAATTTTCCTTTGACGTTAACTTCCTCTTGCAATTCGTAGTTTTCAAGGTGGGCAGGCATGTCATGACATGGCGTATTTGAGCAACAGCCCATTTGAGTATTTCTTGCTTCCTTTTCCAATGTAGGCTTCAGTAGGTCTTTTTCCATTAGTCTTTCTACTTCTTCTAGATGTGGATGATTTGAACAAAGGAACTCAACAAGAGGCAACTCTTTTTGCTTTTCATCTTGTGGACTGTGGAATGGAATAGGGGCCTCCTTTATCTTTTCTCTCAAGTTTTTGGGGTCACATTGTTCCTCTTTGTCTGGTGAACAAAGATTGAGTGGAGTTGTTTCCTGCTCTTCAACATTTGATTTAGTGATGTTAGTGGAATGTGAATGTCTTGCATCATAAACTTCTAGTAGGGCATTTGTCTCATTGTTATGATATTGTTCATCTTCTTGTTTCTCAAGATAGACTTCTTCCACATTACCTTCATCTAGATCATCATCTTGATCTATATCATTCTCATCCATGTACATACCAACTTCATTTGAATCCTTATCTTGATCTATATCAACTTCATCAAGATCTTCTGAATTCCCTGATTCGGCTGAATTGTTCTGTTGACTATGTCCAATATTTGGAAATATTGGTTCTTGCGTCAGATTAATCTTGTCCCAAATGGCGTTTATCTTTTGCATTGCTTTGTTATGATTGTCTGTGGACTCGCTATGGTTTTGCCAAATTTGTCTTTCTATCCGATTTGTTGTGTCTTGAAGTTTTTTGATGTCGTCAGAATGTCTTGTAAACTTATCCTCAAGTTCGATTAATCTTTTAGTGAATTCATCGGAATTATTGATCTTACTCTCAAGATCGATCAACTTTTTGTTGAAATCGGCCATCGACATTGATGAAGACATCGAGCGGCAGCGATTTCGAGGCACCGCATGTAACAGCTGAAAGCAGCCAGCAGTAGCAGAAGGTGGTCACAACACGAAATCACTTCGATACCAAATGGAACAACAAAGCCGTAGGTTTGTTGACTTAATTGTAAAATACACAAGAGGTATTCATAATAATAATTTATTATATATAAAATGTATAAGTGATGATAAAATGTTACAAAGAGGCTCTGCTTATATACCTAGGCAGGTGGCCTTTCATGACTGGGCATGTCTTTTAGACATGCTCTTTCACTAACTTAATGACTACTTAACATAATCCTTATTTGACTATTAATAATTATATTTATTCCATTTGCTATGAATTATATTCATAACAATCACTTACATCTTGTCTTCGTTCAAGCACTGCTTCGTCAGAAGAATTCGATCTTTTGATTCACTGTGTGTGTTCTCCAACTGACCCTCAAGCCTTCCTTTATACTTTTACTATTGAGAAATCAACGACTGTGATCTAATCTTTCATCAACGGCTAAGATTAAATTAGACTTGATCCTCGTCATTAAGAAGCTTCTCACCCACATGTTTAAATTAATTCTCTTTAATTATTTAAATTCCCTAAGTTTTAACTTAGGCTCCATTTAAAATAATTAATTATTTGAATAACTTTCACTCCGTGTGGAATTTCTCCAAACGATTTCTAGGTCTTGGAGATCTCATGTGTTCTAGCCCCTCCACAAAATTTTGGAGCTAGAGCACATCCGATGCTACCCAAAAATCAGCACTCCTTTTTTGTGAGGAATGTGCTCTAGCAATACTTCTCACCAGAAGCATCACCCTGATCCACAACATCAGTCCTTTGGGCTACTGATGCTCAGCTTGCTGCCCCTCATCCACTGCGCTGCCGCTATTTGTACTGCTGCCCATGACTCTGCCAATGTCACCGCTACATCTGTACTGCAGCTCCCTCTCAAAACGCTGTATCATGCTGCCCATAGCGCTGCCACTGCTAACTGCTGCGCTGCAACTCAGTTGCTCTGAGAGTTAAGCAACTGAAAATCCTCCTAAATACTGACAAGGAGGTTACGATATGGTGAAGAAGGTTACGATATGTTTTGTGGAGGTGAGGGGAGGAAGATGGGTTGCGTGTGAGGGTGAGATAAGCTGTTTGTAGACGGATTTGCATTCATCATTAAACTGCTGATTCACGGGACAGCAGCCAGGGGATGCTTAATTGGTGGCTATTTATTGGGATAGCACCCTTATAAATTAGTAGCTGGAGTAGCTTGAGAAGGGCCAAAACACAGATTGTAGAGGTCCTGATTGGCATGGTAAACAATATGTGAATATGTTGACAACTCTGCCCATGTGGGGCAATACGAAAAATTGTCAAGACATTGTACCATATAACACTTGCTACCTAATCATTTTTCACTGCTAGATGATGAAAAATGTAAGTTGGAATGGATTTAAATCAGGCATGTGTGCATCATACTGATAAAATTGGGAACCAGATTGAAAATAATTTATGAAATTCTTAGTCTACTAATGTCTTGATGACACAATCTGGCCCTTTTTTAGTATATCAAAGGACCGATTTTATGGAATGAAGATGTCTAGCCTTCTGCTTGTTTCCTTGCAGAAAACTTATCTGGTTTGGAAACATATAGAAACACCTTGGAAATATCTCTGGGAAATGTTCCCCTCATGTTTCCTATACTGAAATGTCGAGGTAGCATTTCCCATATGTTTCTTGGCAGATTCCTGTCAAAATACCTTTTCCTCTATGGTGATGTATGTGTGTTTCAATTGGACAAAAGGCTTTGGGCAATCACATAAAAGAATTTATTATGTAAGTTCCTTTTGATACCATATACGTGCACACTATGTATATAGAATATTTCCTTCCCACACACATATCGAGTTAAGGTATTCCATTTCCAGTTTTTTTCAAATTTGACAAGTGCCAATTTGGGAACCTCTATCATGTCTGGAATCCATCATCTCAGATGGATTCCAATTTGACAAGTGCCAATTTCCCCTTTAAGATGATCTCAGACCAAATTAATCATTGATTCCCTTGGGGAACTGGTTCACAAGTTTACTCAAATGAATATGTTCACAGTACTTTTTAGCTCTCATTTTTATCTGACATATAATTAGTAAGTTATGATAGGGTGTTTTGGATGCAAATATTTGCAAGGCAGGTGTGTCTATTCATCGAAAATATTTGATTTGTGTTTGGTATATGAAAATTAGGGTTCAAAAAGATAATTTGTTAAAAAGGAATTCTACCTCCATGCTGGCCTCTATTCACTGTTTTGGCATGCTTTCTTCTTGATATTTCTTGTCTTTGGGATCTGTTGCACATTCTGATGAAGTCATAAACTCATAGTATCCATGGTCAATCTTTGTCACCTTTTGAAGGTTTAGCAGTCTTTTTTAGCTCTAAGGATGTTGCAAGGACTGTTGGCAATGGTTGCTGAGTTCTCTTGAGTTGAAAAGTTTTTGTAGGTGGTGCTAGCTGTTTGAAACAATTGAAAGATTCCACATCAGAAAAAACAGGTTGACAGAAATGGCTTATTCTACCTGGTTTAGCACATAATTAGCTAGAAATCTGATTTAGGTAAACATATGACTTTCTTGGAGGATTATTAATTCGTGTTTTATTATCTGAACAACACTATGATATAAATAGACCTTTCAAATATATCCCTGGCTTTGATCTGATATGGAGGAAGATATTTGTTGAATATTTATTTCTATTTTTATCCCCCTTTAATCCAAAATACAGCCGTTATAACTATCAGTGCCTTTTTGGCCCATCTTCCATTCTTGTTACTATCACTTCAGGATGTAGCTGTATCGGTCCCTTGGCCTATTGTGCCTGATTTTGGAGAATAGAAATTTTGCTTTTGCTCTTGCAAAGAAGTAGAATCCGTAAGGGATTTTGAATGGTTCCTTGGTAACAGTAATTGGAATGATAGTTATAGTTTTGTGAACTCCTATTTTATACAGATCCTTAGCTGTATTAATCGAAGATACTGCCGAGAAAGGATCGTAAGCAAGATCTATAATAAGAAAAATAGATACCATCAAAATGGAATTTTAATTAGCAGCACTTTAACAAGTTTCATTGTTCTTCAGGACCTGCACTAATAGTCCAAGCTGGAGAGAGAAAGTTGCTACTTTGGAAATGTTGACGGGTTCTCTACTTGAGGAAGTTCAGATTTCTCAACATGCTTTAGCTGAGAAACAATTGGTGAGTAATGTTGATATGAAATGGCTTGCTGGGAGTGTTGATTGGGTTCGTGCAACCTGTGGTCGTGGAAAGTTTCTTCGTGATGTGTTGTTACTCAGTAGCAAAGCATTCCCTCAAAACCATAGCTTGAAAGAAGCCCTTCTGATTGCTGAAGGATATGCAGAAGCTGAAGTAAATTCTGGGATGAGTGGAGTCATTTCATCACGTGCTCTTGCGAAAAAACTACTGAAGAATAATCGCCAGGTACTCAACCCTTGCCCTATCCCAATCTTTCTTGGGAATTTGTGTCATGATATATTCTCAAAAATCGTTTTGACAAATGAAAATCTGGATCAACATTAACATACCATTGACATAATTGTTTTGACAAATGAAAATCTGGATCAACATTAACATACCATTGACATGCAAAATTTAAAGCATTTGATGAGGATTCCCTTCCTAGGCTCCTAGCTATCATCCTTGCGTTTAAACTTTAGATTAGATCTACCCTGTCACTACAAGACATTCACAGAAAAGGAAAACTGTAGTCGTGTCATGGTAGATTATGACTGTTTCTCTTGTACATATCTTGCTGTTATGTTCTTTTGGTATCATTGCTACAGTAACAGCATGGTTTAGCAAATCACATGCTATAATGGAAAGTATTTTTTCCTGCGGGCAACAAAAAAATTGTGGAAAGAAAAAGAAAAGACCTAGCCAGGCAAAAACTTCTAAGCAATAAATATTTGGAACTCTCAGAATTCTCATTAATTAAATGGGACTGTAGAATGATATGTGAACTGGATTAAGCTTTGTGGCTGGGTACAAATAATTACACCGTTAGGCACGCCTATTTCGGAATAGGGCTTCTGGAATTTTAATTAATTATCAATAATTATTATGTAGATGGTAGGGATTTCATGTCCACAGGTGTCAGATTCTGTTCAATTCTATTTTTATTCATGGCGTTGAACTCTTATTGCTTATTGTTGCTTTACTATGTTTTTCTTGTTATATATATATATATGGATGTCTCAATTCTTTTAATAAATAATAATAATTTAAAATAAAGTTCAATTTAGTTAATTTTATGATTTTTAAAAAAATCTCAGCAATGTGAGATGTATCATGAGGTAAGTCTGTTGCTTACTATGGATTGATGCCTATTGGCGACTGTAGGAATTTACAGGGTAAGTTCCTTACATCAAGAACCAAAGGTCATTGCTCACAAACAGATCACAAATCAGTACACCAGTGTAATCACGTGGTTAAAACCTTCGAAGAGGGAAACAGTCCACGGCCTGAGCCAACGTGGCTACTTCAGGCAATTTATTAATATAAAAAGAAAAGTTACATATGTTTCTCTCATAAACGGTTACCGAACAAATGACCCTCCATGCTCTTTAAATAGAGATCATGGACCAATCAGGTGTTAAGCCACAGATCAAGTGTCGTTAATACCGAGGAGAGAGATATCCGTCGGATCACTACAAATCGTGACCGTTGGATTATAAGTTACAAATGTACATGGTAAAGAAACACACTTTACCTAACTCTACACTAGACTAAGTTATTCTTAATTATTTCCTATGTGTCGGAATATCCCAACATCTCCCCTTAAGAACAACTTGGGATAGGATTGAAGGATTTACAAAGGTGACACAAAAGGAGCCTATTTCCTATGTGTCGAAATATCATAACATCCCCCCTTAAGAACAAATTGGGATAGGATTGAAGGATTTACAAAAGTGACACAATAGGAGAAGGAAGGAGGCATTAGAGCCTATCCCCTCTTAATGACAACTTTCTTGAACTCCAAGCATGGATCGAAGTTTGGTAAACTTCGCTTCTGTGAGAGCCTTCATAAAGATATTGGCTACTTGATCATTGGTCGGACAATACTGCACTTCAAGAACACGATCATGAATGAGCTTTCTGATGAAGTGTATGTGGAGTTCAATGTGTTTCATACGCTGATGCTGAACTGGATCTTTACATAGCTGAATGGCACTCTGATTATCACACCAAAGTGTAGTTGGATGTTGCTGATGGAGATCAAATTCAGATAGGATCTGACGAAGCCACATGGCTTCCTTACTGGCTTCAACTGCACCACGATACTCTGCTTCTGCTGAAGAAAGAGAGATGGCACTTTGTTTATTACAAGATCAAGTAATAGGTCCTGAACCAAGAGTGAATACATATCCTACAGTAGACTTTCGATCATCAGGGTCACCAGCCCAATCAGAATCAGTGAAACCAATCAACAATGGAGATGCTCCTGCACTGTAATGAATCTCGAACTGAACTGTACCTCGAATATATCGAAGTATTCTTTTAGCTGCTTTCCAGTGACTTTCATGGGGTTGGTGCATAAACCGAGCGACATGACCAACGACAAAGGAAAGGTCAGGACAGGTATGGGTTAGATACAGAAGTTTACCAACAAGTTCACAGTATAAGGTAGCATCAACTTTAGGAGTAGTACTAGTGACTGAAAGCTTGACTCCAGATTGAAAGGGAGAAGGGGCTAGCTTACAGTCTTCCATGTGAAAGTGGTGTAGAAGATCACAGGCATACTTGGACTAAGAGAGGGTAATGCCTTCCTTGGAGTGGAAGACTTGAAGACCAAGGAAATAATGCAAGTATCTTAAGTCTGTCATTTCAAACTTCTTTTTGAGGCTAGACTTCACATGGTTTATATGGTCTGGATCACTACCAGTAAGGAGAAGATCATCAACATAAAGAGCAAGGATGGTGAAGGACTTACCCACTTTCTTGGTGTAGACAGTGTTGTCAGAATGACATCTAGAAAAGCCATTATTTGATAGAAATCTATCCATTTTGGCATACCAAGCCCGAGGAGCTTGTTTGATACCATAGAGAGACTTCCTAAGGCGACAAATAAGGCTAGAGTCATTTTGGATAAAGCCAGGGGGTTGTTCCATGTAGATTTCTTCATGTAAATCTCCATGTAAGAAGGCGGATTTAACATCCATCTGATGGACTTCCCATTTAAAGGAGGGAACAAGGGAAAGAACAAAGCAGATAGAATTCATTTTGGCAATAGGGGAGAAGGTTTCAGTATAGTCAATGCCTTCAACTTGTGAAAATCCTTTAGCGACAAGACGAGCTTTATGTCTATCCACTTTTCCATCTGGTCCAAACTTTGTTTTGTAAACCCATCTGCATTTGACAAGTTTTCTTCCTTTTGGAAGAGGAACAAGATCCCAAGTATCATTCGCCAATAAGGAACGATATTCTTCATTCATAGCTTCATCCCAATCTAGATGACCGAAGGCTTCTTCAAAGGTTTTTGGATCAGGATTTTCTGGAACTTGAGCTAATAAGGAAGAGGCTGTTTCGAACTGAGAACATGTACGTCGTCGATCGGCAGGGTCACCTGCAAGAGAACCTGCTGCATCTCGAGTAGAGCGGACCCATGTTGGAAGCGGTGGAGTAAAAGGAACAATTTCAAGAGGTGGAGGAGGATTGTCATCCTCACTGTCATTATCTGAACTAGAAGGAATGCTATTAAAAATAGAAGAGAGAGAGAGGTGGCACATATGCCGAATCAGGCTTGCAGGCCAAAGGTGGCACACCCGCTGAACTAGGCTCGCAGGCCAATATATTTTCATCAAATTTTACATCTCTTCTAATGATTATATTTTTGGATTTTGGTTGAAGAAGTCTATATCCTTTGACATCTTCAAAATATCCAACAAAAATGCATTTTCACTCTTAGGTTCTAAGGCTTTATGTTTCGCATCTGGAATATGGGCCCAAGCATCACTTCCAAAAACACGAAAGTGACTTACATCTGGTTTGATTGAGCTCCAAGCTTCTTCTGGAGTTATATTCTTTAAAACATTAGTAGGAGTGCGATTTACCATGTAATTTGCACAATTAATGGCTTCTGCCCAAAAATTGAGACCAAGTCCTTTAGATTGAAGCATACAATTAGCCATTTCTTTTAAGGTGCGATTCTTCCTTTCAGTTACAGCATTTTGTTGTGGAGTATATGGAACTGTATGTTGCAATTGAATGCCATGCTCAGTGCAGAAGTTGATAAATTTGTTGTTAACATATTCTCCTCCATTGTCTGATCTTAACTTAAGAATTTGATGTCTAGATTGTTTCTCAACAAAGGCCTTAAAGGCCAAGAACTTGTTAAAAACTTCACTCTTGAGTTTTAAAAAGTATACCGAAGTGCGTCTGGAAAAATCATCAATGAAAGTTAAGAAGTACTTGCAACTAGAGAAAGAAACAACAGCAAGTGGACTGCATATATCACTGTGCACAAGCTGCGAAGGGGCTGAAGCGTGCCAAGAGGCACGTTTGTCAAAACTATCCTGATGATGTTTTTCGAGTACACAACCGGAGCCAACACCATCTCAGTAAGATACCATAGGAAGGCCTGTCACCATATTTTCCTTACATAGAGTTTGAAGAGAGCGATAGTTTAAGTGACCAAATCACTCATGCCAAAGTTTGCTCACATCATCATTATGAGCAACAAAAACGGAGGGAAGACATGATGACCCAAAGTTGTCAAACTTATACAACCTTGTGGTATCATCAACAATGCCAGTAGCTAAAATATGTTTAGAATCTTTGAGGTCCTTGATTACAACATCATGAGGTGAGAATTCTACTATTTTTCCTTCACATGAATGAGTTATCTGATAAACAGAGAGAAGGTTGCATGACAAGGTAGGAACACATAGTACATCATTAAACTGACCATTATCGAGATGAATGGTTCCAGATCCTACAACACTAAGAGATCTATCATGATTCATCACCAACATAAATATGTTTGGTGTTACAATCATTTAAAGAAGAAAACATGGCTTTAGTTTTGGCCATGTGATAAGAAGCTCCAGAATCAATGAGCCACTCATGAGAATGAGAAGAGGAAGATACATTTAATGCATAACCAGATCTTGATGCTTGACAACCACAAGTAGAAAGTGCCATTCCTGAAGATGAAGGTGAAGAGTGCTCCAAATTGATGTTGTGCTTCTTCATTGCTACTTCTAAGGCTTCCATCTTCTTAAAACATTTGGACTCTATATGGCCATCACGATTGCAAAAGTTGCAATGTCTATCTGTCTTCTTCCCTTTGTTTTTATATGCCTTATCATTTTGGTGAGTTGCTTTTTCAGTTTGCGGCTGAAATTGCTTAGGACCCTTGTTTGGTTTCGGACCATACGTTTTAGGATACTGCTTCTTGGGATTCTTTTGATATGATTGTTGTTGGGCTGCTAAGGCTTTCTTAGAAGTGTTTCCAGAAGTGATAAGACCAAGGTGTAAGAGTTTTTCTTGTTCTCTTATCAAAGAATCGCAAAAGGAATCAAAAGAGAGATTCTTGTAGGTGGTTCCTGAAGAAATGATGGCTTCTCTAGTGGAATGGAAGGCATTAACAAATACAGAGTATGCAGGGCCACGCTTAGCAAGAATGCAATAAATGAGGCTACCATCTTCCTTTTTGACCTTATAACCTTCTAAAAGAATTCTAAGGGTCTTGAATTTGGACAAAAAATCCTCAATAGAGGAGAAATTATTGGGGTCCAAAGTAAGCAACTCATTTTCAAGCTGATGGGCCCTGATTTGATTTTGTTAAAATTGGACAACTAGGTCCAAACTCCATGTTGTGATGCTCAGATGAAGATACTGATATTTTTATTGGATTCCTCTTTCAGAGAGGTGTAAGATCCATATAAAATTTATCTTAATCCGATGAGCAAAACATTTATTTTGAATTTATTATTTATAATAAATTATATGTGCAGGTCAGCCTTAAGGTTTTACACCCCCAGCAGATGTGTCACACACCTCAATGATGTATATAAATACAGTCAACTTTGGAGAGCATTTCACACTCACTCATCACATCGTCTTCTTCTCTTCTGATCTAGTACGAGCTACTTGGAAGACAATTTCGATCCACACGTGGGAAGAAGGACGAATTACTATAGCCAAGAAGAAGGACGAATCGCTGCAGCTAGGGTTTCCACGAAGGTTTGACCAGCATTGACTTTGGTCAATGCATGGTCCAAAGAGGCTGAAATTTGTTGGAGACTTCGATTTTGGGAGGCCGTACACATTGGCACAAGAACCGAGGTCAAAAGGTTGACCGAAGTTGGAGCTGCGTTGACTTTGATGTTGCTGCCCTACGTTGACTTTTCTGGACAACGTTGACTTTTCTGGAGTTGACTTGAGTTGACTGGGTGACTGATTTGAGGATTGTTGTGACACATTCTGGGTTGGCTGATCAAGGAGACTTTGCTGGTTGAAGCATCCTGTTGACCGCCGTAACGCACCTTCACATTCTCCTGTTTCTGGTTTGTCTTCTATAGATCCACTGGTATGTTCTATCAGCATTTTACTTAACTGCTTGGGTGATTGTTGTAATAAAAGTAAAGTTGCATCAAGCATAGAACATCTACAAAAATTTACATGGTATCAGAGCTGAGGTGAAGACAAGCCCTAACTTATAGCAATCACCTTCTAAGAAAAATGGGTTCCACAAGTTATGACTTCAAGGAGAATGACACGCTGACTGGAAGGGATGACTTCCATGCCTAGAAGATGATATTAGATCTCAAATTGGAAGACCATGATCTCATGGACCATGTACTGGGTAAGATACAAGAACCTCCATCCAATGCTACTGCTGCTGCTAAAACCAAGTATAAGAAGGGGGAGATCAAAGCAAAGCTGATGATCAGGGAATCCATTCATAAAAGCCTGGTGGCCTACATCTCTGAGTTGGGTACATCTAAAGAGATGTATGAGAAATTGGTCCTAATGTTCAAGGTAAACAATGTAAACCAAGTGCTATTCTTCAAGAATCAATTGAAGAATCTAAAGAAAGGCAAGGATGAGTCTGTCCAAACATACTTTCTGAAATTGACCGAGATTAGGAACAATCTGCTAGCTATTGGGGAGACAATAGCCGATCGTGAGATGGTACTCACCGCACTTGGAGGACTCCCATATGAATGGCAAGTATTCAACACTACCATTCTCAATAATAGTACAATTCCTAACTTTGACGAGCTACTGTCCAGATGTATGCAAGAAGAGACAAGAATGAAGGAATATGAAAATGACAGAAATGCTGCCTATGCTGCTCATTCTAGAAAGAACAACTCTGGTGGCTCTAAGAACAAAGGAAGAACAAGGGCCCAAGGAAAGAAGGGCAAGTGTTTCACTTGACATAGGCCTGGTCACTATGCCAGAGAATGTCCTTTCAAAAAGGATTCTCACGATAGTGATGACAACAACAATAACCGGAGGAATGGAAATCAAAGAAACAATAGGTCCAAAGGAAAGAGGAAGGCTCCCTCTGATGGAAACAATCAACCTTTCAAAAGGTCTAGAAACTCCAGGTATGAAGAGTCAAATGTTGTTGATAAAAGAAATGAATACATTCTTGTATCTGCTCTCTCTGCTGCATCCCCGCCCGACACTATGGATGTCTCGCTGATAGATAGTGGTGCCTCAAGACACATCACTGGGTTCAAGGAAGCACTCTCTGACATAGTTGAGAAGGATACTAATCTGGAAATTATCCTTGGAGATAATGCCACATATCCCGTAAAAGGGACAGGGACTGTGACCCTCCACTTGTCTCAAGGTCAAGTCCTCCACTTGTAGGATGTACTCTATGTACCAAATTTGAAGAAGAACCTTGTGTCTATATCGGCCATGGAAGACAAAGGTTTGAATGTGGCATTCACTGATGGAAAGTGCATGTACAGCACCTCAAGAAACTTATCTGATTTGGTTCTTAGATGTAACATCACCAAAGTTGAAGGAAGTCCTTATGAGCATGACAATGATATCCAGGAACTGAAACTATGAAACTATACGACACCTCATTTAGCAAGGTCATCAAGCAAAGAAGGTAAGTGACAATGATTTAATTTTAAAATAATCATAGTTGTGTGGTGTAAGTGGTTTAATATGAACTCATGTTGGTGTGATCGCCTCCTCACAAGTTCACAAAAGATTCTGATATTAAAAAGATTCCAACTGGTCTAATATGATTCACGAGGTGTTGGCCTATGGGACATCCTGAAGTTGAGGATGTTCTTACATATTGACATTATCATCTATGATTTTCCACAACCCAGATAGTTTCTAAGAAGGATGAGGCTTTCATGTGGTTCCGTACCTTCAAAGCCTTGGTGGAAAATATGACAGGAAAGAAGATCAAGATTTTAAGGACCGACAATGGCACTGAATATGAGTCAAATGAGTTCAAGGACTTTTGCAGAGAAGCTGGCATTAAGAGGGAGACTACTACTGCCTATACTCCTGAGCAGAATGGCGTTGCTGAACGAAAGAACAGGACCATTATGGAAGCTGCCCGTGCCATGCTATGTGACCAAGGTTTACCGAAGTTTTTGTGGGGAGAAGCTGCGAACACTGCTGTATACATTCAAAACCGATGCCCTCATTCCGCCGTTGACTCCAAAACTCTCGAAGAGGTTTTCACTGGTAAGAAACCTGATGTCTCACATTTTAGAATTTTTGGATGTGCTGTTTATTTTCATGTGCCAAAAGAAAAGAGAAGTAAGCTGGATGCTTCTGGGAAGAAAGGAATGTTAGTGGGCTACAACGAAACTTCTAAGGCCTATACAGTCTATGTACCTGGTCAAAGGGAAGTAGAGATATGCCATGATGTCACTTTTGACGAAGATGCTTCCCTGAAGAAAGTAGTAGATCTTCTAAGATCTGAGGAAAATTGTAGAAAATTCTATTTCCCACCCCGGTTTTCAGTTTTCACCTTATTACTTCAAAATAATTAAATGCCCTTTCCCATATCCATACATTTAATAAACTGGAAAATAAATTTTGCTGAAAACACAAATTTTGGAAATTTTTCAGAATGCTGGAAATGCAGAAATAAAATAACAGCAGTAACAAACAGTCATTCAACACATCATAACTCAGTAATTTTTGGTCAAGGTGAGACAGGAAAAACCCCCTACAACTCTTGGGCAAAACCAGTCTTGAGAGCTCCTTATTTCTGAAAAATGCTTTTTACAGTGAGAAATATTCAGCAAAAAAATCAGCAAACAGACTTTTACAACTTATCTCTTTTCCGTGCTTGACCACCGCCTCGGAAAGTGTGCAAACAGCAAAATAGGAACAGCTATAAATGCTGTACAGATTTTCTCGATTTTCGTGCCAAATAACAGCCTTAAATGCTGCTGTACGGCCTGCCTAGAAAAGCGTGCAAGCTGTCCAAAAATCTGCTGTACGATTTCTGCCTTGAAATGCGTGCCAAAGGTACAGCCACTTGTTGTACGGCCTCCCTCAAATCTGCTCCTCGAAATCTGTGCAAATCTGCAGTGCAAATCTGCTGTACGGCCCTGCTGTACGGCCTAGCTGTACGACCCTTCTTCCTCAAAACGTGCTGTAATCTGTTTATCTCAGCAGTCAGCGAACGTTCTCTTGTTGAAATGTCGCTTTGGAATGCGTAAGGTGCCGTCGCTTCTCCTTCTTCTCACTGCTCAGAAAAATCTCCAGCTCTCCTTCTCTCCTTCTCCCAATCTGCTCATGAAAGAATGAATGACCTTTTCCCTCCTTTTCCTCCTTTAACTTAACCCTAAGTGACTTTTGGGGAATCCCTAAATCCAATGGCTGAAATAGATTGAGATCTAGGGCTGAGATTAAATGCTCATTTAAATCTCACTTTCTATTTTTAATTCACCCCACTTTAATAAAGACCCACTTAGTCATTTATTTCCAAAGTCACTTTTCCCTTCTAATTTTACATTGACTTTATTAAAGTCACTTTAAAATTAGACTTTAGTAACTTTATCACTTAAAGTCACTTTTAAATTAGATTTGACTTTATAATTTTATAAAGTCACTTTAGTAACTTTATCACTTAAAGTCACTTTTAAATTAGATTTGACTTTATAAAAATTATAAAGTCACTTTAGGAGAAAAATTAAATTCTTTTGGACACTTTTTCCTAGGCCAAAGATCAAAGCCTTAGGGAACCACCTGTCCTCCGGTACCAAATTTCAACACTCCCTCTTACCGAGGAAGGTGTTCCTCACCACTCCCATCTTGTCTCTGAAGTAGACATGCTTGCCCCATGGTAAGGCTTTGGTAAGAATATCTGCAACCTGCTCATCAGTGGGAATATACTCAAGCTTCACAGCTCCCTTCTGAACATAGTCTCTGATGAAATGATATTTGATCCCGATATGCTTTGACCTGTCATGAAATACTGGATTTTCCGTGAGTTTAATGCAACTATGATTATCACAGTAAATCACTGAAGGTCTCAACGGCTGACCAAATAAGCCAAACAACATCTTGCGAAGCCAGATGGCCTCACAACTAGCTAGACTGGCTGCCATATACTCTGCTTCCGCTGAACTCAATGCTACTGACTGCTGCTTTCGGCTGAACCATGCCACAATTGCCGAACCCAACCCAAAACAGCACCCTGAAGTGCTCTTCCTATCAGAAGCACAACCTGCCCAATCAGAATCAGTGTAACCTGCCAATCTCACTCCATCCCCCTGCCTGTAGTCCAGACCATAATCCACTATCCCCTGCAAGTATCGCAAAATGTGTTTTGCAGCCACCCAGTGAACCTTCCTAGGCTCACACATAAACTGACTCATCGTGTTGACTGCAAAACAAATATCTTGTCTAGTGTTGACCAGATACATCAAGGAACCAATCAATTGTCTGTACAATGTGGGATCCACCAACTCGGAATCCGAAGCATGAAGCTTCTTCCAGTTGGTGATCATCGGTGTCGACATGGGTCTACAATCCTCCATGTGGAATCTGCCAAGGATGTCCACAATATACTTCCCCTGTCCCAGGAAGAAATGCCCCTCCTCCCGCCACACCTCCAAACCCAAAAAGTAATGCATCAAGCCGATGTCCTTCATCTCAAACTCCGCCGCAAGATCTCTCTTGCAGTGCTCTATGAGTCTCTCTCCACCTGTAATGACTAAGTCATCCACATACAGCACCAGAATGAGAGGCTCCTCACCTATCACAATATAGTAAAGGTTCGGATCTGCCTCACTCTTTGTGAAACCCATTTTCTGCAAGTAAGTATCTATCCTGGAGTACCAAGCTCTGGGAGCTTGCTTCAGGCCATAAAGGGCCTTCTTCAGTCTGCACACATGGGACTCCTTCCCATGCACCTCAAAGCCCTGTGGCTGCTCAATGTACACCTCCTCCTGTATGAAGCCATTGCGAAATGCGGTCTTCACATCCATCTGGTGGATCTTCCAACCCATCTCTGCTGCTATCGATATAATGGAGCGGATCGAAGTATATCGAGCCACGGGAGCGAAGGTCTCCTCATAATCAACTCACTCTACCTGGGAGAACCCTCTAGCCACAAACCTCGCTTTGAATTTCTCAATGCTGCCATCTGCAGCATGCTTTACCTTGTAAAGCCATCTGGAAGTAACCACGGATTTGCCCTCAGGCCTCGGCACCACCTCCCAAACATCATTCTTCGTGATAGAAGAATACTCCTCTTGCATGGCCTCTCTCCAGACCTGCTGGCTAGCTGCCTCCTCATAGCTAGAAGGCTCAGAGTCAAGGATGCTGGTAGCCATTGCCATATAGCTACAAAACCTCTCAGGTGGTCTGCTCTCTCTGACCGGCCTCTTAGGCTCAGCAACAGATGTGGCATCTCCCAAGGTGTCCTGAAGCCACTTGGGCTTCCTCTTCCCTGAGCACACTTCTCCCGCTGGAGAATAAAACTCCTCCTCCTCAACATCAGGAGCCTGAACTCTTGACTGTCTGTCTGCTGTCCTCCTGCCTACACCTGAACCTGTAGATGCTGAGGTACCGTGTGAACTGTCCATCAGTGGACTCCCCAGTGAACTGCTCTGTGGACTGCTCTGCGTGCTGCCCATAGCTCCACCCCTCTGACTCTGCGAGCCACTCCCCACTGACGGACCTGACATCGTCATAGATATACCTCCGGATCCTCCTGATCCCTGCCCACTGGATCCCTGCGACTGACTCAACTGCTGCTGAGGGTCTGGTTGATCCAGATACTCTAACTCCCGTGACCTCCTAAAGGCCCTGTCCTCCTCGAACTTCACATCCCGCCTGACAACAACTTTCCTCTGCGCAGGAATGTAAATCCGAAAGGCCTTGGAGGTCTCACTGTAGCCCACAAAGATACCCTTCTCTGCGGTGGGCTTTAGTTTGGTCCTCTTCTCCTTGGGTATGTAGGAGTATGTAATGCACCCAAAGATACGAAGATGACCAATATCAGGCTTCTTCCCAGAAAAAGCCTCCTCCGGAGTCATGTGCCCCAAGGCACGATGCGGACTCCTGTTCTGCAAGTAAACAGCTGTGTTGCAGGCCTCTGCCCACAAAAACAATGGCAACCCCTGATCATGCAACATGGCTTTGGCAGCCCCTCCGATGGATCTGTTCTTCCTCTCAGCAACCCCGTTCTGTTGGGGGTTGTAAGGAACAGTGAGCTCCCTCCTAATGCCTGCCTCCGCACAATAGTCAACAAACTCTCCAAGGGTGTACTCTCCTCCATTGTCCGACCTCAGGGACTTGATCTTCCGACCTGTCTGTGTCTCCACAAGAGCTCTGAACTCCTGAAACCGCTTGAAGACCTCATTCTTGGTCTTCAAGAAATAAATCCAGGTCCTCCTGGAGTGATCATCAATGAATAACACATAGTACTCATATCCACTCAAGGAAACATGAGACATCCGACCGCTCACATCGGAATGAATCAAATCAAGTATCCCAGTCGCTCTGCTGTCACTGCTGGGAAAAGGGGATTTGGCAAACTTGCCCATCGCACATCCTCTCCAAGTATCAAAGTGATCAGTACTGAAATCTGGCACACCTGTAGTGATCTCCCGCAAAGTCCTCAAGGCTCCATGATACATATGCCCCATCCTGCGGTGCCAAATCTCACACAGCTCAGAACTGCTAGCTCTGCTGTCGGTACTACTGCTCAATGCCAAAAGGGGCTGAAATGCAAACTTGTACACTTTTGCATGGCGTACACCTATCACTCTAGCCGACCGGCCCGAGTGCCTCACCAACACCTCGCCTCCTGAGCTGAGGACCACAGATCCTCTGGCCCTCCAAAGCCGAGACTGATGGTTCTTCCTCATCCCCGTACATAAAGAACATTCGACACCTTCAAGGAGCAGACTCCCTCTGAAATGTCAATGTTCCCACACCGACGACTCTAACAACTCTGTCATCACCGAGTACTACCTCTACATCAGTGCCACTCTCTGAAAGCTCTGAGAAGTACTCACGGACTCCTGTCATGTGACGTGAAGCCCCACTGTCCACATACCAGATACCCGAAGATGCTCCGCTAATCGAGGAAAATGCATGCTCCCTCTGAACCTGTGTGGCAGATAATCCTGCACTAGAAGACTCACACGCAATGAACCCAAACTCCCGGTCAAAGCGATCTGCAAAGTCCTCAACCTCTGCTGAAGCTGCCATGCTCTGGTTCTTCCCCTTCTTCTTCTTCTTCTCCGGACACACAACTGCATAGTGTCCCATCTTCTGACAATTCCAACACTTCACTTTGGAATAGTCCTTCTGTGAGTTATCTTGTTTACCTTTACCTTTGCCTTTGCCCCCACCATTGCTTGTGGAAGCCTGCTTCTTCCCTTTGCCTTTCTTGCGTCCTGCCAACAGTGCTACATCCTCATCCTGCTCAACTGGCTTGGCTGCCCCAAGCTGACCTTTCCTGATCTCTGTCCGAATGCAATCATCCCAAAACCTCTCCCATGTGGGAAGGGTCTCACGTGCACAAACCCCATCAACAAAGTTCATCCATGAACTGGGGAGGCCATTTACTGCAATCCGCACCAACTCGGTGGGTGGAATGGCCTCTCCAGTCGCTGCCAACTCATCTCTCACATTAGTAATCTTTGTGAGATATCCAGCTGCACTATCAGTCTTACCCATCTTAATGTTCTTCAGCTTCTCCTTCAGGACCATTTTCCGGTTCTCATTGGTACTCTGGTAGAGGTTGGTCAATGCTGACCACATCTCATGGGCATTTCTCTTTCCTCTCACATGAGGAATGCAATGGTCCTTGATTCCGTCTAGAATCAGTCTCTTACCCTTGTTGTTCTTTTTGTTATATGCTGCCAACTGAACAGGATCAATAGGCACATTAACAGGCTGCGGTGTGGTATGAACCATGATATCCCAGACTTCCGCCTCCTCAAAGATACTCTGCATTCTCTCCTTCCAAACACTGTAATTTGTATGCCCATCCAGCCTATCCTCCACCCTCAATCCCAAAGACATCCTGCTGTCCTAAAACTGAAAAATAACACTGTTGTAGTAAAGGTAAAAATCTGCTGTTTGTGAAAAATCAGCTTGCTGGAATTTTCTGAGTGAAAAATCAGCAGGCTGTAATTTTCCTCCTTGCTGTCCCAAACTGCCCTTCAGCACTCAAGCTCTGATACCATGTAGAAAATTCTAATTTCCCACCCCGGTTTTCAGTTTTCGCCTTATTACTCCAAAATAATTAAATGCCCTTTCCCATATCCATACATTTAATAAACTGGAAAATAAATTTTGCTGAAAACACAAATTCTGGAAATTTTTCAGAATGCTGAAAATGCAGAAATAAAATAACAGCAGTAACAAACAGTCATTCAACACATCATAACTCGGTAATTTTTGGTCAAGGTGACCCTGGAAAAACCCCCTACAACTCTTGGGGAAAACCAGTTCGAAAGCTCCTTCTTATTTCTGGAAAAATGCTTTTTACAGTGATAGAAATATTCAGCAAAATAAATAATCAGCAAACAGACTTTTACAACTTATCTCTTTTTCCGTGCTTAACCACCGCCTCGGAAAACGTGCAAACAGCAAAATAGGAACAGCAATAAATGCTGTACAGATTTCTCGATTTTCGTGCCAAATAACAGCCTTAAATGCTGCTGTACGACTGCCTAGAAAAGCGTGCAAGCTGTCCAAAAATCTGTTGTACGATTTCTGCCTTGAAATGCGTGCCAAAGGTACAGCCACTTGCTGTACGGCCTCCCTCAAATCTGCTCCTCGAAATCTGTGCAAATCTGCAGTGCAAATCTGCTGTACGGCCCTACTGTACGGCCCTTCTTCCTCAAAAATCGTGCCAAAAATCTGCCTTGTTGTGTGCTAAAGCTGCTGAACTGTCTTGCTGAAAATGTCTTGCTGAAATGCTGCCTTGGAATGTGTGCCAAGCTGCTGCCTCCTTCTCCTCACTGCCCAGAAATCTCCCTTGCTCTCTTTCTCTCCTTCTCCCAATCTGCTCATGAAAGAATGAATGACCTTTTCCTCCTTTTCCTCCTTTAACCTAACCCTAAGTGACTTTTAGGGAATCCCTAAATCCAATGGCTGAAATAGATTGAGATCTAGGGCTGAGATTAAATGCTCATTTAAATCTCACTTTCTATTTTTAATTCACCCCACTTTAATAAAGACCCACTTAGTCATTTATTTCCAAAGTCACTTTTCCTTTCTAATTTTACATTGACTTTATTAAAGTCACTTTAAAATTAGACTTTAGTAACTTTATCACTTAAAATCACTTTTAAATTAGATTTGACTTTATAACTTTATAAAGTCACTTTAGTAACTTTATCACTTAAAGTCACTTTAAAATTAGATTTGACTTTATAAAAATTATAAAGTCACTTTAGGAGAAAAATTAAATTCTTTTGGACACTTTTCCCTAGGCCAAAGATCAAAGCCTTAGGGAACCACCTGTCCTCCGGTACCAAATTTCAACAAAAATCATGAAGCAAGGCCTGGAAATCAAGAAGAACCGCAGGATGAGACAATGCCTGATGTTGAAGGACCAATGGACCCTATTGATCCATCTCCTTCACTGGGAAAGAGACCATCATGGCTGCGGGACACCCTCGAAGATGCTGAGGGACATGCTGCCCCAAGGGGGACATTCCGAGAAAGCAAGAAGCCGTGTAGATACCAAGGGTATCTGGATGCCATGAGTACCATTGTACAAACTGAACCCGGATCTTTTGAGGAAGTCCTAAAGCATCAAGTCTGGAAGGATTCTATGCACGAAGAATATGAGTCCATAATGAAGAATGATTTCCGGGATGTGGTTCCAAGACTGAAGGACAAATCAGTTGTTACAGCGAAATGGCTCTACAAGATCAAGCATGGTTCTGATGGAAGTGCTGAAAAGTTCAAGGCAAGATTTGTTGCCCGTGGCTTCTCTCAAAAGGAAGGAGTAGATTATGATGACATATTTGCACCTGTGGCACGATATACCACCATTCGATCAATCATAGCCCTTGCTGCTACGCAAGGATGGAGTCTTCATCGGATGGATGTCAAGACCACTTTTCTGCATGGTGCAATAAAGGAAGAGGTGTATGTGGAACAACCTCTGGGATTTGAAGTTCAGGATCGAGACACTCATGTCTGTAGGTTGAAGAAAGCCCTCTATGGGTTAAAGCAAGCACCCAGAGCTTGGTACAAGAGGATGGATAGTTACTTGATGAAGCTGGGCTTCACTCGAAGTAATGCTGATCCAAACCTTTACTTCAAGGTTGTGCAGGGGAAGCCTCTCATTCTGGTGCTGTATGTGGATGACCTCTTCCTGACAGGTGCTGACCCTCTCATTCATCAATGCAAGAGGGAGCTCGCTGCTGAGTTCGAGATGAAGGACCTAGGACTGATGCACTATTTCCTAGGCCTGGAGGTCTGGCAGAGACCTGGAGAGATTTTCCTTTCTCGAGGAAAATACATTGTGAAACTTCTGGAAAGATTTGGTATGGTGGACTGCAAGACCGTGTCAACACCAATGGAACTCAACTTCAAGAAGTTGAGTGGCAGCGCTACTGGGCCTATATTGGCCAATCCTACTGAGTATCGTCAACTCGTAGGGGCTCTGATGTTCTTAGTGAACACCCGTCCAGATATATGTTTTGCAGTGAACACTTTGAGTCAACAGATGGTTGAGCCTCATCACTTTCACTGGGTTGGTGCCAAGAATCTTCTGAGATATCTTAGGGGCACGATAAACCATGGGCTGAGATACACTGCCAGGAGTGTGACACTCCGTGGATATACTGATGCCGATTGGGCTGGCAGTGTGGTGGATCGTAAGAGCACATCGGGATGCTGCTTCAATCTTGGTTCTGCTTCGATCTCATGGATGAGCAGGAAGCAGAAGTCGGTGGCTTTGAGCACCGCAGAGGCCGAATACATTGCAGCAAGTATGGCCTGTTGTGAAGCAATTTGGTTGCGAAAGCTCTTTAGTGAGCTGTTTGGACATGTGCTAGATACCACCGTGATACTCTGTGATAACCAGAGTGGGATTCGCATGACTGAGAATCCTGTGTTCCACGACCGATCCAAGCATATTGATATAAGGTACCACTTTATCCGGGATATGGTACAGCGAGGCGCCGTAAGGCTCGATCATATAGGAACTGATGAGCAGGTCGCGGATATTCTCACTAAGCCCCTGGGGAAGGTCAAGTTCCTAACCTTCCGTGAGAATCTTGGTATCGTGGAACGACCCTATGATGTGGGTCTCGTTGGACGATGAGCTCTGGGAGCTCTGGGGGGCTTTGGGGACAGCTTCTCGGAGCTATGAGCAACCACAAGGCTAGGCTTGCCAAACCTTGTTGGTGTGCTTGGACCCCACCGTTGTGATTTTGAGTTGGTTCACCTCTCATTTTTCTGTGCCCCGTATGCATCCTACCCATGGAGTTCAGGGCTCATGGGAAGTACCTCTCATTTGGCCAATGAGGTGGGAAAAGCTAGAGACTAGTAGCAAATACTGATGGACGCATCAGAGATTGCCGTACTCTCTATCTAAGATGGCACGGTCCAACCACTTGATCTGGGATCAAGTATAGTGAGGTTTCGGACCTCCGCCTGACTTCAGGTCAGATGAACCAACTTTGGGTTGGTTGGAGACTCTTTGTGAGTCTGATAGAGGTTTCGGACCTCTGGGCTGAATTTGTCAGCCGGGGGATGATGTCTTTGTGATTGACCCACTTCTGTTCTGAAATAAAGAGGCCAACAAAGCAAGTTACGACGGGATGACGCACGATGTTTGATTGCACTGGTGGATGGAGTTCTCCCTAGTTGAGAGGGAGTGTTAAAATTGGACAACTAGGTCCAAACTCCATGTTGTGATGCTCATATGAAGATACCGATATTTTTATTGGATTCCTCTTTCAGAGAGGTGTAAGATCCATATAAAATTTATCTTAATCCGATGAGCAAAACATTTATTTTGAATTTATTATTTATAATAAATTATATGTGCAGGTCGGCCTTACGGTTTTACACCCCCAGCAGATGTGTCACACACCTCAATGATGTATATAAATATAGTCAACTTTGGAGAGCATTTCACACTCACTCATCACATCATCTTCTTCTCTTTTGATCTAGTACGAGCTACTTGGAGGACAATTTCGATCCACACGTGGGAAGAAGGACGAATTACTACAACCAAGGAGAAGGACGAAATCGCTGTAGCTAGGGTTTCCACGAAGGTTTGACTAGCGTTGACTTTGGTCAACGCATGGTCCAAAGAGGCTGACATTTATTGGAGACTTCGATTTTGGGAGGCCGTACACATTGGCACAAGAACCGAGGTCAAAAGGTTGACCGAAGTTGGAGCTGCATTGACTTTGATGTTGCTGCCCTGCATTGACTTTTCTGGACAGTGTTGACTTTTCTGGAGTTGACTTGAGTTGACTAGGTGACTGATTTGAGGATTGTTGTGACACATTCTGGGTTGGCTGATCAAGGAGACTTTGCTGGTTGAAGCATCCTGTTGACCGCCGTAACGCACCATCACATTCTCCTGTTTCTGGTTTGTCTTCTATAGATCCACTGGTATGTTCTATCAGCATTTTACTTAACTGTTTGGGTGATTGTTGTAATAAAAGTAAAGTTGCATCAAGCATAGAACATCTACAAAAATTTACAGATTTTGAATGCCAAAGACAGTATTTAGCTTGTCCAGGGCTTCATGAGGGTGTCAATGTCAAGGATATGAAATCGAAGATCTTGAGCAATGGACATTCCTATCAAACCTCGTGCTTGATCTTGTTTATTTTCCAATTTATTGACTTTATCATCATCAGAAGGTTTAGTTTCTAGCCCTGTGGCTATTTTGTAAAGCCCTTTACTTCTATCTACCATGTGAGGCAGCCATTGGAAATAATTGGTGCTGTTAAGAATAATCGGGCATTGTTAAATTTGGACAACTAGGCCCAAACTCCATGTTATGATGCTCAGATTAAGAGGCTAATATTTTTGTTGGATTCCTCTTTCGGAGAGGTGTAAAATCCATATATAATATGTCTTAATCCGATGAGCAGAACATTTATTTTGAGTTTATTATTCATAATAAATTATATGTGCAGGTCGGCCTTAAGGTTTCACACCCCCAGCAGATGTGTCACACACCCCAATGATGGATATAAATACAGGCAAAGTTGGAGAGCATTTCACCACAACTCAACACACATCTTCTTCTCTCATCTGATTGAGTACGAGCTCCTTGGAGGACATTTCTAGCCCACACGTGTGAAGAAGAAGGACGAATTTCTGTACGGCTGAGCTGAAGGACGAATTGCTGCGGCTAGGGTTTTGCTGGAAGTTTGACCAGCATTGACTTTGGTCAACGCATGGTCCGAAAGGCTGAAAATTGTTGGGAAGTTCGATTTTGGAAGGCCGTACTGTTTGGCACAGAAATCGAGGTCAAAGGGTTGACCAAACTGCTGCTGCGTTGACTTTTAGCTTGCTGTCCTGCGTTGACTTTTTCTGGACAACGTTGACTTTTTTGGAGTTGACTTGGGTTGACTCAGTTGCTGATTGGAGGACTGTTGTGACACATTCTGGGTTGGCTGACCAAGGAGACTTTGCTGGTTGAAGCATCCTGTTGACCGCCGTAACGCACCACCACATTTTTCCTGTTTCTGGTTTGTCTTCTATAAGATCCACTTATATGTTCTATCTGCATTTTACTTAACTATTTGTGTGATTGCTGTAAGAAAAGTAAAGTTGCTCCAAGCATAGAACATCTACAAAAATTTACAGGCATGCACTTTCCATTTTTAAAAAACTGAAGCTGCGAAAAGCTTAAACTAACTACTGCAATGGAAAGATTTCGAAAAATTAGGCTGATTAGAAAAAATGGCTCGAAAGACGGTTTCCGGATGAAGAAGTTATGCCATTTTGAAAAAACGAGTTGAAAATGCTGAATAGTTACGGGAACGGTTTGAAATTTGGTGATGAAGTTCAACTTAAAAAAAATCTCGCCCCTTTAACAAAAACTTTTTACAAAAATAAGCTTGAGAAAGAGATTTGAACCCAAGACCTCTATTTTCATAAACTAACTCCTCACCAAGTGAGATAGTAAAAGGATTCTGTTATTGTTTGAAAGGAGGAAGGGTTTTTTTTTTTTTTTACTCTTCGGTGTGCATGCCTTTTCCTGCACCAAAAAAACACAAAAACCGAGCAAAAAATAAAATAAAATGCAAGCCTTACGGCAGAATGTTAGATTTTCGGTTAGTCTTACTGGCAATTATCAATTTTTTCACTATTTCTGATTTCCCGAGATTACACAAAGACGTGGGGAAAGAGCATACGTAGCAAAAAAAATTCCCTTTCCCTATTTCTGATTTGCCAAGATTGCACATAGCGCAGAGCAAAGAGCATACACAAAAAAGAGGGTATAGATCCAGCAAATAAATAAAACCTAAAAACCGAAAATAAACAGAGGGAACCGAAATAAGCAGAACTATTAACAAATATAACTGCAAAACATATGCTTTATACCTCCAGATCTAAACTGTCATAACTTGGGCAGCCGGAAACCTTTTCGCATGAAACGAAAGGTTTTCCTCACTGTAACAGACGCTCCGGACACAACAGAGCAGTTCTCCAAGCCCAAAAATGTTCAGAAATAGTAGATCTACAAAACGACATTCGCATGTAGTCAAACCGGCTTCGGATTTTGATCAACAACGGATGCAGCTCTCAAAATAGCTTTGATACCATGTAGGAATTTACAGGGTAAGTTCCTTAGATCAAGAACCAAAGGTCACCGCTCACAAACAGATCACAAATCAGTACACCAGTATAATCATGTGGTTAAAACCCTCGAAGAGGAAAACAATCCACGGCCTGAGCCAACGCGGCCACTTCAGGCAATTTATTAATATAAAAAGAAAGTTACATCTGTTTCTCTCATAAATGGTTACCGGACAAATGACCCTCCATGCTTTGTAAATAGAGATCATGGACCAATCGGGTGTTTAAGCCACAGATCATGTTTAAGCCACAGATCAAGTGTTGTTAATACCGAGGAGAGAGATAACGGTCGGATCACTACAAATCGTGACCGTCGGATTATAAGTTACAAATGTACATGGTAAAGAAACACACTTTACCTAACTCTACACTAGACTAAGTTATTCTTAACTATTTCCTATGTGTCAGAATATCTTAATAGCAACTACCAGCCATTTAATTTATATGGCTGTACTAGTATAAAATAAGGAAGAATACAAATAGCCCTATGCTTTTTCAATGTTCTTTGAATTACATGTACTGAAGTTCAGGAAGAGGAAGAGCATCATATACCTAACTAGTCACATATTAATAAATATCAAATAAGGACTCATGCTTGTTTATCATGACCTCTTTCACAAGTATACATATTCCTAGATATTGTATATTGTAATGAGTTTTTCAGCTTTTTGTTCTTTCAATTGTTTGGCCTCAAATGGTATCATAACATTATATACTGCTGGCTGTAAGAACTACTAGATGGCTAAAAATTGCCGAAGCAAGGCTGCCAGCTACCTGTGGAAATACCAACCATCATCAACTTTAATCACCTCCGCAACACATTTCTCTATACTCACCCAAAATATTCTTAACAACTGCGTGCCACCTTCAATGTCTGTTGTCGGCTGTAATCACCAGCTGCTATGGTGCTACCACACAGATCACTGCTGTCACACATCACATCTGCTAATCTGACATCATACACAATTTTTCATGGAGTGAATTGTGTTGAGAATAGTGTAAGCATCTTTTGACGACGACCAACCTTATATTGTAATCATTATTTTAATATTAAAGTCTTGGCTAAGGCTGACTGTGTATACCAGTATTACATGTGGACAGTTAAAACACAGTATGAGACCCAAAGATGAAAAGTTGTAACACCTATATGGAGACATGTTAAACTATGAGGATGTCCACTGTCACCTAACCATCACTCTGCACTTTAGACGAAGGGTAAACTGAAGTGAAGGGGGCCTGCTTATGGTTACTAGGGTCATTTCTTGTAGTATGGAGTGGGAGTAAAGGAAGCCTAACAACAAATGCAACAAAGGGAAAATTGGATAGTTTTAAGAGTTAGGGATGGTGGATGAAAGGGATCTAGTGCCTTATTTCTTGGGCCATGGAGATATGGAAGCAATCTAAGAGGGTATTTTAAAGAAAGTTTAGGTTCTCTAAATAGACAAAATGACATTCTTTATAGCAAGCCTAACTTAGTAAATGAGAGGCTACAAGGTATGAAGGGAAGGGAGTCACGATAAGAGCTCCTCAACCAAACCAACATGCAGGAGCGGTTAAGCATTCACTTTCCATAGGAGTCTAGGGCTTGTTACCATGCATTCAGTTTTTGTGGCCATGTGCATTTCTCATATTTTTGTAACCGGTTCACTCAGTCAAAGAAGGGGGACCTTTTCTAAAGCTTAAGTCATGCATATTGTAAAATATCAGCCATAGTAGTCAAGGAGAGGGCACAGAAATCCTGGGGCCCACAAGAAAGATTTACATTGTAATGTGTTTTATCTTAAGGTAATGGTTGCATTTGTGGGGACCCAACCACTTTTATTCATATTGGATATGTGTTAAATTCTGATAATCACGTTTTTTGCTTAAGTCAGTTTCCAAGATAACCCAATTTATATTTCTTTAAATCACATAAATCATTATTACATTGATGGTAACTGAAGAAAGAACATAAACCATAAATACAGGAGACAAGCCAAGACAAGAGAACACAGAAATTGGCTCAAGCCAGGGAAAAGCCCTTGATCAATCTTCCTTATTATTAATATCAAATGCTCAGCAGAGAGAGAGTACAATAATTCTCAGTCAAAATTGACTTGCCAAATTGCAGATAAATAGAAGGCCCCAAAATAGCAATCCTGAAGAAGACAAACTTGGTCCTGGTGTCAAACTGTTGTGGAAGCGTGATCTGGATAGGGCTACTATGGCTATCTCACTCAATAAGACTATGATGGTTTTGACTCCTCCAAACAGTCACTACAACCTCTGCCCTCTCTGCAATAATACCAGAGATCTGCTGCCTATAGTACTGAGACAAAATCACACCCAAAACTTGCACATACCAACCCAGAATTGTGCTCCTGAAGGATAGCAACCCTTCAACTTAAATACAACATTCTCATACCTCAAGTCTGGTGTGTTTCTGTTGTAGGTTAGGCTGACTGGTTAGGGCTTCTATCAGCTCCCTGTTAGCCCTTCCTTTCACCTCTTCAAGGCCTTCAATAGCTGCATCATACCTCTCTTGTCTTATTGCTGCTACATGCTGGCTGTAGGGTCAATCTCCATCCCTCTGTTCATACTTTCTCCCTAACCAAGCAATGGAATATAGTTTGGCTCTCTGTCCAAGTTATGATACAGACCTGCGGCTTCATCAGAAAAGAAAGCAGCCCCAAACGAGTCACAAAAACAACCCAGATTTGCACTAGGAATCTCAGCCTGCCTGCACCTATACCCGCCCTGCTCAAATAGTCATAGAGATGACAAAATACAACTCCTCCTTCCTTCATTTGGGCTCCTTATCATTGCAGCTATTTCTGTCCACAGAAGCTCTGCAACAAGGTCTTCAAGAAGTGCCGAAAATCAGTCTATAATTCTGCCTTAGGAAGATCGGATGATGCCACAGGCTTTGCCTCAGAACTTCACATGGTGTCACAGAAATGTAAACTACAGTGAAACGTTCAGAACTTGGCCTTCTTTGATTGCTGGAGCGAGGGCAAACTAAATGGATTTCTTCCTTCTATTTTCGTTCTCAATATCCTTTCCTTTGCTTAGAACAGAGATAGATAAGCAGATCGAAGTGACTTCTGGAGGTAGACGAATAGACTATTTATATCGTTCATGGCTAGGCCGACTTGGTCACTTGTGGAGGCAAATTCAAATTTTAAATTTTCCTGCCTTGATAAGGTGATGCCTTATAAAATTTCTTTTGAATAAATAAATATTTTTCCTTATCCAAATTTAGTGTTTTTTAGGTCGATTTTGATCCTCTCGAAAAGAGGAATTCAATGCCACAATCATCTTCTTTAAATGAGCTGCCCAAAGAGGAATTTGGCCCTAGTTGCCAATTTTAACACTCCCTCTCAACTAGGGAGAATTCCTCCTGCGAATCCATCCATCATCCTGCCATCCTGTCATCATGAATCATCTCTGCATCTTGTCGCTACTCTGCTGAACTTTGATATGGATAATGAAGAAGAATTGCTCGAGAGTGAGTCACAAGACCTTTTCACTGTCCACTGACAAAATTCAGTCCAGGGGTAGGACCCCAATCAGACTTAATCATAGATCAAGTTAATGAACAACATGCATCCTAGACATAGGGAGTACAGCAGTACACGATGCGTCCATCGATAGTGCTATGGTTCCTAACAACTTCTCCTAACTCATTGACCAGATGAGAGGTACTTCCCATGTGTCCCAGACTACATGGGTAGGATCAATAGCAGGGAAAGAATATATCACATCTTGCTCACAACCACACGTAGGGAAAGGATAAACTACATCCTATAGTCACATGTCACAATCATTGTAGAAAAATGATGAACCACATCCTACACACATGCAAACCACCAAGAGTAAGGAAAGGATGAACCATGTCCTACATGCATGCCAACTAACAATTATAGGAAGGATCCTACACGTGGGGAAAGGATGAACGACGTCCCACCGACATCTCAACCATTGATCCCAGGTAATGGGCATCCCACTTGTGGCCAGTGGGGCAAGGATGACCCACATCCCAACGACATGTCCACATGTGACAACAAACAAATGCCTATTTGCATCTCTCACTGGGGTGTTTGCAGGAGAAGGTGAACCACTCATACTATGCATATCTGATTAATCGTAGGGGAAGGTGAACCACTCACCCTATGCATATGACATCCATAATAGGGGAAGGTGAACTACTCACACTATGTGTCACATATTGTTGAGATTTTGGGGTAGCATTGGATGTGCTCTAGCTCCCAAACTTTGTGGAGGGGCTGGAACACTTGAGATCTCCAAGGCCCATAAAGCGTTTGGAGAAATTCCATTTGGTGTAAAAGATATTCAAATAATTAAATTTTTTAATGGGGACCCTAAGTCTAACTTAGGGAAATTAAAAAATTAAAGTGAATTAATTACACATGTGATGAGAAATTTCTAAGTGACATGGATCAAGCTTCTAATCTTAGTCGTTGATTAGAGATCAGATCACGACTATTGATTTGTCAACGAGAAAAGTATAAAGGAAGGGCTTGGGGTCAGTTGGATGATACACACAGAATCTAAGAGATCGAATTTGTCTGACGGAGCAGTGCTCGGACGAAGATAAGATCTGAGTGATTCAAAGAAGCAGTGAGGGGCAGATGCAGTGATTGGTCGAAGGACCAAGAGTACAACACAAAGCAAGGGCAACAAAGATGCAGTCCCTAGAGAGGGTGACGCAGGCCCATGCAAGGCTCACATAAGGGTAACGTAGAGCGTCCAAGGAAAAGTCCGAAATTAGTTGGAGATCGGGGTTTCTAAGCCAAGAGGGCTGAAACCAGATTTCGAGAGAAGTTGATCAGCGCAGACCAAGGGTGACGCAGTCCTTCAGCAAGGGCCACTGCGTAACGCAGTGGCAGCGTAGAGCCTGCGCAAAGCTAGCCGGGGTTTCACCAGTGACTCATCCGGATCAGTCGGGACCTACAAAGTGAGGTAAAATTCACATTTTTCTCTGTAACCGAGGTTTTCTCTGTTGGGTGAGTCAGATTATGGCACCCTAGATGTACTCAGAATACTAGTGCTTAATAATATAAACCCTCAGAACTGTTGCATCAGTTTTTCCTCATTGGGTTTTTTCGGGGACATTTGTCCAAAAAATCATTTGTGTCTTTTTTCATATGTGCGTGATGTTCAGTGAATGATCTATATTTGTGTAGGCTGCTAGTTGTGTTTACTTCGATGTTTTTTTCTGAAGTTTTCAGTTAAATAACTTGTGTATAATAAAACAAGTAAGAGAAGTAAGTCAATATTTATTACTAGGGTTTCTGTGTTGAGAAATTTTCACTAGGTATCAGAGCATTGCAGATCAAGCTAAAGCCATCAACAAGGGGCTGAATATTTTTGCTACAGGAAGGGCAGCTGAAGCAACACAAATCTGGGAGATGGCAACGCATCACTAGGAGGGACGCAGAACCCACAGAAGGGACGCAGAGCCAGTTTGCTCACGGAGAGCTGACACAGGCCCTAGTGGGTGACGCAAAACTTATTAGGCTCATGCTGGGCTAACGCAGTGGCTGACGCAGGCCCTAAAGGGTGACATAGTTGGAGTTGGAGAGACGCTGTGTAGTTTGCCGGGGCTGGAAGTGCAACTTCTGATCTTCAAAAGTTGCTGGTGAGGCATCAGTTGTGTCTGTGCAGAACAATGCCTAACAAAGGTGACAAAGTAAGGGGAAACAGTCCCTCAGCAGATTTTGGCCAAGAAATCTGAGATTCGATCACGAGGGTGATCGTATAGGGCTGATTTGGCAGAATTGGAGGAGGATTTCCGGGAGGGAAATCAGTTGTCAGAGGGAGTAGTTTCTCTAGAGGGTTTCTATTGCCAAGAAGCCCGGATCCAGTCTTTTGTTGAGTGCACCAACAATGGAAGGGAGAAGAGGACTTGTTTTGACAATTTGAGCAGAGATGGCCCCATACAGACTAAGAGATATGGATAGGTTAGACAATGTGTCCAAATTTGCGATTTAGAAAGCTAGAATCTTGATAGTCCTGGACGAGGATGACATCAGAGACCACGCGAAAAATGTCCTAGTTGTGCCGATCGATGCATATGGTCTAAAGAAGTTCAACGAAAATTAGGCACGGGCTAAGCGCTTGATCATGGATGGAGTGAAGGATTACGTGGTCCCACACATTGCCGAGAAGAAGATGACAAATGAGGTGTGGAAAAATTTGACCACGTTGTATCAAGGTAGCTATGTCCAACTAAAGATGCTTCTAGAGAACTAGATGTGGATGTTCCAAATCCACAAGAAAGAGGAGATCGATCACTTCCTCTTCAGATTGCAGACTATTCGAGATCATTTGATTGTCATGGGGGAAACTTCAAACGATGGGCTCATGGTGAGGACTGCCCTAAATGCAGTCACCGATGAGTGGGAGACCTTTGTCTAGAGCATCTTGGGTAGAGCACAACTCCCAAATTGTGTAGAAATTTCTTGTTTTCCTACCCCGGTTTTCAGTTTCACCTTATTTCTCCTTTTAGTTAAATGCCCTTTCCCATATCCTTACATTCAACAATAGAAAAATAATTTTTTGCTGAAAACACAAATTCTGGAAAATTTACAGAATGCTGGAAAATGCAGAAATAAAAATCAGCAAGCTCAAAACAACCATTCAACACATTTAAACACTTAGATTTTTGGTCAACATGACCCTGGAAAAACCCCCTACAACTCTTGGGGAAAACCAGTTCAAAAGCTTCTCTTTTATTTTCTGAATATTGCTTTTTACAGTGAAACAGGAAAAACTCAGAAAAAATTCCAGCAACCAATTTATAGACTTATCTCGATTTCCGTGCTTGCACACTACCTCGGAAATTGTGCCAAATCAGCAACAACAGAAAACAGAAAATTTACAGCACCTTAGGACAACATTAAATGTTGTACGACCACCTCGGGATGCATGCTGGAACAACCGTACTTTGATGTACGGATTTCGTACAACACCCTCTCTCGAAATCCGTGCTAAAAAAACAAAGCTGTAGCTGCTGTCCTTTTCCTCGATTTTTGTGCCGAAAATGACAACCACCCTCTTTCTTGAAAAACGTGCCTGATTTTTGTGCCTTGGAGTGCGTGCTTGTTGCTGTACCCTCTTTCTCGATTTCTGTGCCTCACTTGGAAACACTGCCTCTCCTTTGCTGTACGGATTTTCTGCCTCGGTATGTGTGCTAATAAATGTTGCTGTACCTTTGCTGAAATCTCTTCACTGCTGCTCTCCTTCTCACTGCTCAGAAAAATCTCCAGCTCTCTTTCTCTCCTTCTCCCAATCTGCTCATGAAAGAATGAATGACCTTTACCTCCTTTCCCTCCTTTAACCTAACCATAAGTGACTTTTGGGGAATCCCTAAATCCAATGGTTGAAATCGATTGAGATCTAGGGCTGAGATTAAATGCTCATTTAAATCTCACTTTCTATTTTTTAATTCACCCCACTTTATAAAGACCCACTTAGTTATTTATTTCCAAAGTCTCTTTTCCTTTCTAATTTTACATTGACTTTATGAAAGTCACTTTAAAATTAGACTTTAGTAACTTTATCACTTAAAGTCACTTTAAAATTAGACTTTAGTACACCTCAAAGCCCTGTGGCTGCTCAATGTACACCTCCTCCTGTATGAAGCCATTGAGAAATGCGGTCCTCACATCCATTTGGTGGATCTTCCAACCCATCTCTGCTGCTATCGATATAATGGAGCGGATCGAAGTATATCGAGCCACGGGACCGAAGGTCTCCTCATAATCAACTCCCTCTACCTAGGAGAACCCTCTAGCCACAAACCTCGCTTTGAATTTCTCAATGCTGCCATCTGCAGCATGCTTTGCCTTGTAAAGCCATCTGGAAGTAATCACGGATTTTCCCTCAGGCCTCGGCACCACCTCCCAAACATCATTCTTCATGATAGAAGAATACTCCTCCTTCACGGCCTCTCTCCAGACCTGCTGGCTAGCTGCCTCCTCATAGCTAGAAGGCTCAGAGTCAAGGATGCTGGTAGCCATTGCCATATAGCTACAAAACCTCTCAGGTGGTCTGCTCTCTCCGACCGGCCTCTTAGGCTCAGCAACAGATGTGGCATCTCTCAAGGTGTCCTGAAGCCACTTGGGCTTCCTCTTCCCTGAGTGCACTTCTCCCGCCGGAGAATAAAACTCCTCCTCCTCAACATCAGGAGCCTGAACTCCTGACTATCTGTCTGCTGTCCTCCTGCCTGCACCTGAACCTGTAGATGTTGAGGTACCGTGTGAAAAAACTCCATCGTTGACTCCCTAGTTGATCGCCCGCGTGCCGCCCGAAGCACCACCCCGACTCGCGAGCCATCAAGCCAATCGACGGACGTACATCATGGATACCTCCGATCGGCCCCGATCCGCCCACTGGATCCCTGCGACTGACTCAACTGCTGCTGAGGGTCTGGCTGATCCAGATACTCTAACTCCCGTGACCTCCTAAAGGCCCTGTCCTCCTCGAACTTCACATCCCACCTGACAACAACTTTCCTCTGCGCAGGAATGTAAATCCGAAAGGCCTTTGAGGTCTCACTGTAGCCCACAAAGATACCCTTCTCTGCGGTGGGCTCTAGTTTTGTCCTCTTCTCCTTGGGTATGTAGGAGTATGTGATACACCCAAAGATACGAAGATGACCAATATCAGGCTTCTTCCCAGAAAAAGCCTCCTCCGGAGTCATATGCCCCAAGGCACGATGCGGACTCCTGTTCTGCAAATAAACAGCAGTGTTGCAAGCATCTGCCCACAAAAACAATGGCAACCCCCGATCATGTAACATGGCTTTGGAAGCCCCTCCAATGGATCTGTTCTTCCTCTCCGCAACCCCGTTCTGCTGGGGGTTGTAAGGAATAGTGAACGCCCTCCTAATGCCTGCCTCCGCACAATAGTCAACAAAATCTCCAAGGGTGTACTCTCCTCCATTTTCCGACCTCAGGGACTTGATCTTCCGACCTGTCTGTGTCTCCACAAGAGCTCTGAACTCCTGAAACCGCTTGAAGACCTCACTCTTGGTCTTCAAGAAATAAATCCAGGTCCTCCTCGAGTGATCATCAATGAATAAAACATAGTACTCATATCCACTCAAGGAAACATGAGACATCCGACCGCTCACATCGGAATGAATCAAATCAAGTATCCCAGTCGCTCTGCTGTCACTGCTGGGAAAAGGGGATTTGGCAAACTTGCCCATCGCGCATCCTCTGCAAGTATCAAAGTGATCAGTACTGAAATCTGGCACACCTGTAGTGATCTCCGGCAAAGTCCTCAAGGCTCCATGATACATGTGCCCCATCCTGCGGTACCAAATCTCACATAGCTCAGAACTGCTAGCTCTGCTGTCGGTACTACTGCTCAATGCCAAAAGGGGTTGAAATGCAAACTTGTACACCTTTGCATGGCGTACACCTATCACTCTAGCTGAATCAGCTGGAGCGCCCTTGGCATATATCAACAACCGTCCTCCCCTGAACAGTATCTCATATCCTCTATCCTCCAAAGCTGAGACGGATATGAGGTTCTTCCTCATCCCAGGCACATAAAGAACATCTGACACCTTCAAGGGAGGTTTGGGTTCCCTATGAAATGTCAGTGTTCCCACACCGACTGCTCTAACAACTCTGTCATCACCGAGTACTACCTCTATATCAGTGCCACTCTCTGAAAGCTCTGAGAAGTACTCACGGACTCCTGTCATGTGACGTGAAGCCTCATTGTCCACATATCAGATACCCGAAGATGCTCCGCTAATCGAGGGAAATGCATGCTCCCTCTGAACCTCTATGGCAGATGATCCCGCACTAGAGGACTCACACGCAGTGAACCCAAACTCCCTATCAAAACGATCTGCAAAGTCCTCAACCTCTGCTGAAGCTGCCATGTTCTGGTTCTTCCCCTTCTTCTTCTTCTTCTCCGAACACACAACTGCATAGTGTCCCATCTTCTGACAATTCCAACACTTCACCTTGGAATAGTCCTTCTGTGTGTTACCCTGTTTACCTTTACCTTTACCTTTGCCCCCACCATTACTTGTGGAAGCCTGTTTCTTCCCTTTGCCTTTCTTGCCTCCTGCCAACAGTGCTACATCCTCATCCTGCTCAACTGGCTTGGCTGCCCCAAGCTGACCTTTCCTGATCTCTGTCTGAATGCAATCATCCCAAAACCTCTCCCATGGGGGAAGGGTCTCACGTGCACAAACTCCATCAGCAAAGTTCATCCATGAACGGGGGAGGCCATTCACTGCAATCCGCACCAACTCAGTGGGTGGAATGGCCTCTCCAATCGCTGCCAACTCATCTCTCACATTAGTAATCTTTGTGAGATATCCAGCTGCACTATCATTGCCCATCTTAATGGTCTTTAGCTTCTCCTTCAAGACCATTTTCCGGTTCTCATTGGTACTCTGGTAGAGATTGGACAATGCTGTCCACATCTCATGAGCATTTCTCTTTCCTCTCACATGAGAAATGCAATGGTCTTTGATTCCGTCTAGAATCAGTCTCTTACCCTTGTTGTTCTTCCTATTATATGCTGCCAACTGAGTAGCATCAGTAGGCACATTAACAGGCTGCTGTGTGGTATGCACCATGATGTCCCAGACTTCTGCCTCCTCAAAGATACTCTGCATTCTCTCCTTCCAAACGCTGTAATTGGTATGCCCATCCAACCTATCCTCCACCCTCAATCCCAATGACATCCTACTGTCCTAAAACTGAAAAATAGCACTGTTGTAGTAAAGATAAAAATTCTGTTTGTGAAAAATCAGCTTGCTGGAATTTTCTGAGTGAAAAATCAGCAGGCTGTATTTTTCTCCTTGCTGTCCCAAACTGCACTTTCAACACTCAAGCTCTGATACCATGTAGAAATTTCCTGTTTCCCACCCCGGTTTTCAGTTTCACCTTATTTCTCCAAATAGTTAAATGCCCTTTCCCATATCCTTACATTCAACAAACTGGAAAATAATTTTTTGCTGAAAACACAAATTCTGGAAAATTTACAGAATGCTGGAAAATGCAGAAATAAAAATCAGCAAGCTCAAAACAGTGATTCACACATTTTAACACAGATATTTTTGGTCAACATGACCCTGGAAAAACCCCCTACAACTCTTGGGGAAAACCAGTTCGAAAGCTTCTCTTTTATTTTCTGAATATTGCTTTTTACAGTGAAACAGGAAAAACTCAGAAAAAATTCCAGCAACCAATTTACAGACTTATCTCGATTTCCGTGCTTGCACACTGCCTCGGAAATTGTGCCAAATCAGCAACAACAGAAAACAGAAAATTTACAGCACCTTAGGACAACATTAAATGCTGTACGACCACCTCGGGAAGCGTGCTAGAACAGCTGTATTTTGCTGTACGGACTGTACAGATTTTGTACAGCAACCTCTCTCGAAATCCATGCCAAAATACAGAGCTGTAGCTGTTGTCCTCTTCCTCGGTTTTTGTGCCGGAAATGACAGCCACCCTCTTCCTTGAAAAACGTGCCTAATTTTTGTGCCTTGGAGCGCGTGCTTGCTGCTGTACCCTCTTCCTCGATTTCTGTGCCTCCTCACTTGGAAACACTGCCTCTCCTTTGCTGTACGGATTTTATTCCTCGGTATGTGTGTCAATAAATGCTGCTGTACCTTTGCTGAAATCTCTTCACTGCTACCCTCCTTTTTCTCACTGCTCAGAAAAATATCCAGCTCTCCTTCTCTCCTTCTCCCAATCTGCTCATGAAAGAATGAATGACCTTTTCCCTCCTTTTCCTCCTTTAACCTAACCCTAAGTGACTTTTGGGGAATCCTTAAATCCAATGGCTGAAATAGATTGAGATCTAGGGCTGAGATTAAATGCTCATTTAAATCTCACTTTCTATTTTTTAATTCACCCCACTTTAATAAAGACCCACTTAGTCATTTATTTCCAAAGTCACTTTTCCTTTCTAATTTTACATTGACTTTAAAATTAGACTTTAGTAACTTTATCACTTAAAAGTCACTTTAAAATTAGACTTTAGTAACTTTATCACTTAAAGTCACTTTAAAATTAGACTTTAGTAACTTTATCACTTAAAGTCACTTTTAAATTAGATTTGACTTTATAACTTTAGAAAGTCACTTTAGGAGAAAAATTAAATTCTTTTGGACACTTTTTCCTAGGCCAAAGATCAAAGCCTTAGGGAACCACCTGTCCTCCGGTAACCAAATTTCAACAGATTGGGGTAACATGTGGGGTATCCTTCGATAGGAGGAGATCCAGAGGGTGACAAGAAAGAATTCAGCAACAGAGTTGTCAAGGAAAAGAAAGAGGAGGAAGATGCAGCCCTAGCATCTAATGGACAATGACGACAAGGGAAGAAGAAGAAGGACCTATCCATGGTCCGATGCTTCAGATGTGGCGAACTTGGACACTTCGCCAACACTTGTCCTAAGCAGAAGGACAAGGAAGCTTTAGATTCCAAGGTATGAACAACGAAAAGGGACAGTGGCAAGAAAGATGATGTGGCCATGAGTGCTCATGTGCCTCGAGAGAAGAGGTTGGGCGATATAGATATGTAGAGAAACTACAGATGGTTGTGGTGGGATCCTTGAGGTGCCCAAACTCTTGGATGACATACAAGCTACGGGAGCCTTAAGACAGTAGCAGGATCACTGGAGCAGTGGGTGCAGAAGATCCTGGAGAAGCAGAGGCAGAGCTAGGACGCTGAAGTCTGGATGGAGCAACCCAGAGGAGAGGCAACAACAACGTGGAAGCAACCACGCAAAGGCCGATTGGATTTCAGCAGCGCAGAGGCAGTGCTTACGCAGTGCAGAGCAGCATACAACACAATGCTTCAAAGAGACAATGTAGAGCAACAGTAGAGGGTGCTTCAATGATGAGATGCAGCCCGACTGACTTGTCTGTCAGCCATTGGGTGATTGTCCTTTAGTTGCTTACTTCTCAGCAATTGAGTTGCAGTGCATCGGTTAGCAGTGGTAATGCTATAGGCAGCAAGATGCAACTATTTGAGAGGGAGTTACAGTACAGATGTGGCAGTGTCAATGGAAGTGACATTTGCAACAATATAGAGAGCAACAACGCAGTGGATGGAGGGCAGCAGGCCAAGCATCAACGCAGAGAGCGATGCCAAAGATTAGGGTGATGCTTTAGTGGTGAAGTATTGCTAGAGCACACTCCTCGCTAAGAGGGAGTGTTGAGATTTTTGGGAGGCATCGGATGTGTTCTAGCTCTGAAACCTTGTGGAGGGGCTGGAACACATGAGATCTCCAAGACCCAGAAAGTGTTTGGAGAAATTCCATTTGGTGTAAAAGATATTCAAATGATTAAATTTTTTTATGAGGATCATTAATGTACACATGTGATGAGAACTTTCTAAGTGATGTGGATCAAGCTTCTTCTAATCTTCGCTGTTGATTAGAGATCAGATCAGGACCATTGATTTGTCAACGAGAAAAGTATAAAGGAAGGGCTTGGGGTCAGTTGGAGGATACACACAGAATCTAAGAGATCGAATTCTTCTGACGAAGCAGTGCTCGGACGAAGATGATATCTGAGTGAGGGGAAGATGCAGTGATTGGTCGGAGGACCAAGAATACAACGCAGAGCAAGGGTATCAAAGACACAGTGGAAGCAGCGCAACCATCAAAGGGCCTGACACAGTCCCTAGAGAGGGTGACGCAGACCCAGGTAGGGCTCATGCGGAAGGAACACAAAGCCTCCAAGGAAAAGTCTGAAATTAGCTGGAGATTGTGGTTTCTAAGCCGACAGGGCTGAAACCAGATTTCGGGAGAAGTTGATCAGCGCAGAGTAAGGGTGACGCAGTCCTTCAGCAAGGGTCACATAAGCTTACGTAGTGGCAGCGTAGAGACTGTGCAAAGCTAGCTGGGGTTTCACCAGTGACTCATTCGGATCAACTGGGACTTGCAGAGTGAGGTAAAACACATTTTTCTCTGTAGCCGAGGTTTTCTCTGTTGGGTGAGCCAGATTATGGCACCCTAGATATACTCAGAATACTGCTTCTTAATAATATAAACCCTCAGAACTGCTGCACCGGTTTTCTTGCATTGGGTTTTTCTGGGGACATTTGTTCGAAAAATCGTGTGTCCTTTGTCATATGTGCGTGATGTTCAGTGAATGATATGTATTTGTGTAGGCTGCTAGTTGTGTTTTCTTTGATGTTTTTTTGAATTTTTCAGTTAAATAACTTGTGTATAATGAAAAAGTAGGAGAAGTAAATCAATATTTAGCACAAGGGTTTCTATGTTCAGAAATTTTCACACATATCACCATGGGATATTACAGGGGAAGGTGAACCACTCACCCTGTATACAACGTACTTTAAGGGTAGGTGAAACACTCACCCTATGGTCGCAGATAACATCAAGAAGTACCCTAGGCCACCAAGAGCTCACAGAGCATCAATGTTCACCAGGATTCTCATAGTAGGATCTTTCCAACCTCCCTCTAAAGGAAGATAATCTTAACCTTACGAAGAGGCTTTGATGACGATAACCTATACATCCATCTTGAAATGATGGAGCTTGATTGCTCCCAGCTATACCACCTCCTAAACAAAGTGGTACCTGATGCCAAAATGCTCGAAGTAGTCGTGGAATTTGGGATTCTTAAAAAGAAACCCCACTCTGCAATATACAATGAAGGTGAGCTCAAATGGCACATGGAAGAGCTTCCTTAACTCGCTTCATATTAAGCTATGCTTTCTGCTTGATATATTCAGCCTCGATGGAGCTTCCAGACTTCAAATTTTGATTCATTCATAAAAGTGGATTATAGTACTCAGATGAGTTCTTTCTATTCACCATTCTGCTAAATCAACAATTTCTCCATTTATCACACCATTAATCTATGGAAGAAATCAAATCCCTCTTACATTGATAATTGTGAGGATCATCATCTTTTCCTAATGACCTTTGGCATGGATTCTCTTCTTGAAATAAAAGGAGTTATACATGCATTCGACCATTGCTTCATGAGGAGGAGCTAACAAATAGTTTTTCTTAGACTTCTAAATTACTTCAACTCCCTTTGAATCCTCTGGAGGTGATTTTGATGATATGGTCAGAAAGGTTGGAGGAAGTATGTCATCAATTGCTCAAGATTAGTCACATCAGCATACAAAAGAGATTGCAATCATCTTCTTTTCTTTGTCAAGCATATCTATTTCCATGGAGATAAAAGTAATGGTGATAGCAGCTACTAAAGGCACATCGTTAGTAGTAAGAATTCCTTTGTTGATCCAACCTTTTTCCTTTGAATTCCTTTGGATACAGATTTGACCCACCAGATGGTAAGGTTCCTTCTTGCTGTCATATATTGAATTATTGTGATCAAGTTGTATATCCCCATTTGTGATTAGAAATGCTACCATATTTTCCTCTTGTACTGATCAAAGACCTGTGACGGGGTGCCAAGTTCATATGGATATCTCCAAGGAACTTCACCCCCTTATCCATAATGGCAAAGACAAAAGGGCTGCAATATTCCAGACGTCTATTATCCTCTAGCCAACATAGATACTAATTGTTCTTTTTTTAATAACATAGTCGGTTATATGATATTAGTACCAAAAGAGGTTTGAGGAGGCTAAGCTCCTCATTACAAAATTATAGGACCGGGCCAAAACAAAGTACTAGCAAGAACAACAGTGCCAGGGTCTCTAGAGACTGGACTTTCTTTGAAGGTCCCATGTTTTCCCACTACATCGAGTTTGTAATTTTTTATAAACTGCTGCAACAACAACATACATTTTGATTTCATTCTATATAACTACAGATAAACTAGAAACTAGAGACTTATGAGTTGCACAAAATTGCTGCTGAGACATAATTAAAGAGGTTCTTATTCTTGATTCATAGTGTTTTCCTCACTGTCTCTGAGTCTGCTTCCACAGTCAAGTGAATTAGAGCCTTCCTCAGGCTTTTTTGTAATAGCATCCCGCAGAAACTTGATAGTATTTTCCAGATGAGCACATTTGTTGGTGATTTCCGAGAGTTCCTTCTTGATCTCTGCTAGCTGATGCAAAATGTAAGCAACTTTTGATTTGCTCTGAAAGCGTAACTATTTGACTTGTTCGATGACAAATTTGTGGGCTTTGCAATGGACATATGATTGTGTGTTTGATGTTTCCAATGGATCCATATCCACACCGCTTGAGAGGACTTGCAAAAAAGGATTGAGAGAGGAAGAGATGCAACAAGACAAGTGAAGGTGAAGGTGGGAGAAGCAGTGCAGGGGAACAGAGGGGAGAAATTAAGGAACAAATGGCCCGTAGGGAGAAAGAAAATAAGGCATAAGGCTAACGAAGATGACAATGGTTCGAAGACACTAAGCGGAAGGGGAAGGGAGAAACACGAGAGGGAGTGGATTCAATAGAATCATGAGAGGGAAGGGAGCTGAAATCGAGAGAGGGACAAGATTGGGTCACGGGAAAAAGGAGGTGGAGGGAGATCTCCCACAAAGATACACATGCTTAAAGAAATCGGCCTGGTGCGAGGAGGATTTGGAGAAGATCATGCTCCTGACATGAAGTGAGAAGTTACGAGAAAACATAGCATGGGGTGAAAGGATAGACCAAGGGTCATGGTTTTGGAAGAAAGCAAATTTCATTTTCATTCCATGCTTCTCCTGGAGATCATGCCACCGCGTTATTTGCTTGAGTATCTGTCCTTTTGTTGTTCTCCCTTAAGATATGCAGGAACATGGTTTGACCCAAATCTTTTAGCTACTGCCTGATCCCGGTTATGATGTGACTTAGTGTTGCATTTTTCAATTTGTTCTTCTTAACCATTGCCTGTATGAGGATGGAGGAATCACCCAAAATTACTGGGTTCATTAAGTTTTTTTTTTAATAGAATTTTGGCTCTCAGAAGGGATCCATATGCTGTTGCCTTATTGTTTGAAACCGTGCCCTATCGCCACTCAAAGGAGAAGGTGTTTTGCTGGTCTTGGTAATAGATAATGCCTCTTGCCCCTGCTTTCCCTGGGTTAGATTTTGATGCTCCATCAAAGAAGAGACATGGTCTTTTGAGCGAGTTCATCCATAATATGAATTCTTCCTCCTTCAGTCGAGTTTTCCAATTTTGTTTGACCTCTTTTTGTTTGAGTAAGTTTGGCCACTTTGGCCTGCTGTCTACATAGCTGATCCATGTTCTTTCTTCCCTGTCATAGCTAGTTGAAGTCTATTTTCCTTGTTCCTTTGGCTGTTAGGAACTCTGTAGCTAGCCCCCATGTTTTTGAGATTGTTATGTATATTTTATTAATTATTAGCTAGATATAGTTATCTTAGGTTTATTAATGTGGAAGGGCATGATCAAAGATCATGCATCTTCGCCAAGGGACACCATAAGGCTATATTTAAAGCCTTGGTGATTCCCCATTGTAATCATATCTCATTTTTTATCAATAATAATATATACTTATAAAGTTTACCAGAGTTTTACACAACATTGGTATCAGAGCCATCGCTCTTCGGGATCTGTGTGATCACCCAGAATTAAGGAATTATAAGAAAATTCCAGAATTGCAGATTTTTTTAAAACCAAGTGCTTGTGAGCAACAACATTTGTTTTTTAAAAAAAAGAAGGAAGAAATATATATATATATATAATAAAAAAATCAAAAGAGAGAAGGAAAGTCAACGTAAAGGGGGAAATAAATTAAAAAGAAGAAAAAAAGAAAAAGAAAAAAGAGATATATATAAAGAAGTAAAAATAAATAAGGAAGAGTAATTGCTCGTGGTTTACAAGCTCGTGGTTTTGGAGCCCATGGTAATTGCCCATGGTATTAAAACCCATTCACCCTTTTCAAAACAACGTGACTTTTCAAAGTTAACAAAATTTTTTCCCCATAATTATATATATATATATATATATATATAATTCAAATAATAAAATAATAATAATAATAATAATTATTATATATATATATATAATAATAATAATTATTATTATAATTATTATTATTATTTCAAAAAATAATAATTTAATTAATTAATTAAATATTAATTAATTAATTAATTTAGAAAAAAGGGAAAAACTGGCAGAAAAATATTCCCAACCTCATACACGTTCAATGTCTTCATCGATGTCGATGGCCGAATTCCAGAAGAAATTGGTGGATCTTGAGAAACAAATCAATAATAATTCCGAAGAATTCGGGAAAAGATTAGTCGATCTTGAAGGTACAGTTGCAGGACACTCCAATGACATCAAAAAGGTTCATGATACGACAAATCGAATAGAAAGACAAATGTGGCTAAATCATCACGAGGCCATAGAAAAGCATAGCGAAGCAATGAACAAGATGACAGAGCATAGCGAAGCAATGAACAAGATGACAAAACTCTTCAATAAGCTAAATGATAAGATAGATAAGTTAAGTCAGACACAATCCCCAATATTTCCTAACATGGAACAAAATCAACAAAACAATTCCGCAGATTCAGGGAACTCAGAAGACCATCAGGAAAAAACCGATTGCCCACATCATCAAGAAGATAGTAATGCAGATTTTCAAAATAAGCAGCTCTGGAATGCCTTTGCTAACCAATATCCCCTTCTTGTTCCACCATTAGCATATCAGCGAAAAGCCAAAATCGAGCTACCCAAGTTTGATGGTAATGAAAAAAATAGCGTTGCATGGCTTAATAAAGCGGAAGAATATTTTAAGATTTATGACATTACTAATGATGACGAAAAAATTAAGCATGCTTCCATGAAAATGGAAGGAGAAGCATATAATTGGTATATGTGGTGGAAAAAGACGACGCTTGCTATCAGTTGGAGGAAATTTAAGGATGCATTCTTCAAAAGGTTTCAAGGCATAAAAGAAGAAAAGTTTTTTTCAACGTTTATCAAATTACGCCAAAAAGGAGATGTGGATGAGTACACTCGAGAATGGGAGACCTTGGCAACACGAGTATCGGGATTGTCAGAATCTCGTCTAATCCAGTCTTACATCTCAGGACTTAAAATCCATATACAAGAAGAGTTCGAACTGCATGAAATTACATCCGTAGAAGTAGCAAGGCAAAAAGCAAAAGCTGCTGAAAAGAAATTTGAAAGATTATCAAAACCAGAAAAAGTATATTCAAGACGATGGTTTCCTCAATCTACAAAAGAAGATAACATGAAATATGTTCCACCACACCTTCGCGAAGGAGACAAATCTAACTTGGAAATATAAAGAATGAGGGAAGGCAAATGCAAACGTTGTGGCGAAAAATGGGACCCTAAGCACAGATGTGCTAATGGAAAAGAAAAAAATCTGTATAATTGTGAAGCAACTAATGATTCTAACAATGATGATTCAGACATAGAACGGATAGAAGATACCCTAGAATTCTCCCCAGAAGTAGACGATGACAGAACTCCGCAAGTGTCATTATCAGCCATGACAGGTATATCACAACCTCAGACACTAAAATTAAGGGGACATATTAAGAAAAACAACGTAATGGTTCTCATAGACACAGGCAGCACACACAATTTTCTAGATTCAACCATGGCCAAAAGACTTAACCTCTTTACTTTTCCCATGCCTAATATGAAGGTAATGGTGGCTGATGGTAAGAAGATTGGACAGGTAGGAAAATGCCATAAAGTCAAATTGCAGATTAAAGACTTTAGTTTAGAATCTCCATTCTATGTCGTACCACTCGGAGGAGTAGATGTGGTCTTAGGAATTCAGTGGTTACAAACCTTGGGTACTTATTCGGCCAACCATCACAAGCAGTTTATAAGCTTTAAGTGGGAAGGGCAGAAGCACAAGTTATATGGATTCCAAGCCCCAGAAAATCAAATCGTATCATCATCCCAGATGATGAAGATGATCCGAAAGGGAGCGCCAGCCTATATAGTAGAATGTTATCATTTAGAGATGTTATCTACAAAAGTCAACCACGAAGAATCATAGGAGGTACAAGCGCTAGTTCAGAAACATGAAAAGGTATTTCAAGACCTACCAATGAAACTGCCTCCTCATAGGGAAATCGAACATACAATAGAAGTCAAGGCAGGATCAGACCCTGTTAACATCAAGCCTTATCGCTACCCACATCACCATAAAACTGAAATTGAGAAGATAATCCAAGACCTTTTAAAATGTGGGGTCATATCAAAAAGCAAGAGTCTGTATGCTGCCCCAGTTATATTGGTAAGAAAAAAAGACGGATCGTTTCGGCTATGCATTGACTATATAGGATTAAATAAGATAACAATTAAAAATAAGTTTCCAATTCCCTTTATCGATGAAATGCTGGATGAGCTCCATGGCGCAAAATACTTCTCTAAATTAGATTTAAGGTCAGATTATTATCAGATCCGAATTAGATTGGAAGATATACCAAAAAATGCATTTCAAACACATGAAGGTCATTATGAATTTAAAGTAATGCCCTTTGGGTTAACAAATGCACCAGCTACGTTCTAAGCCACTATGAACGAGTTATTTCGTCCATATCTTAGGAAATTTGTACTAGTATTTTTTGATGATATTTTGATTTATAGTAAAACTTGGGGGAGCATTTGCAACACTTGGATAAAATTCTCACGTTACTAGAAGACCATCAATTTTATGCAAAAAAATCCAAATGCACCTTTGGAAAAGAAGAAGTTGAATATCTGGGACACCTAATATCCCATGAAGGAGTAAAAGTGGATCCTTCTAAGATTAAGGCTATAAGGGAATGGAATAAACTAGTGCACATGTCCAAGCTCAAAGGATTTTTAGGATTAACGGGATATTATCGAAGATTTATTAAAGATTATGCGCATAGAACTGCACCTCTTACAAACCTTTTAAAGAAAAATTCGTTTCAATGGAATGAGGAAGCAGGGAAATGTTTTGAAGATTTGAAGGAAGTAATGGCTAATGCACCAGTATTGGCAACTCCCGACTTTTCTAAACCATTTATCATTGAATGTGATGCCTCTGGATTCGGTATTGGTGCAGTATTAATGCAAGAGGGGCACCCTATTGCTTTTGAAAGTAGAAAACTAAATAAACATGAGCGTCTCAAGTCCACATACAACAAGGAAATGCTCGCAATTATGCATGCATTGGCCAAATGGAGACAATATCTGTTAGGGAGTAAATTTTCCATCCGAACAGATCATAACAGTCTTCAGTATCTCCTTCAGCAAAAAACACTCTCTAAAGAACAACAAAAATGGATCGAGAAGATTGCCGCTTTTGACATGGAGATATTACACAAGAGAGGAAAAGACAATGTAGTAGCGGATGACCTGTCCAGAAAAGATGAGGAATCAACATTACTTGCGGTTTCGATTGTTGTGACTGAATGGCTTAATGAGATTAGAAGTGAGTACGCCAAAGATCCGGAAATGTTGGCTATAATCAATAATCTCCCAGGGAATTCAAAATTTGAATGGAAGAACGATATCTTATGGTACAAAGGGAGAATTTATCTAAACTCCAAATCCAAGCTTATATCAAAAATACTCAAGGAATCACATGATTCCATGTCATCTGGGCATGTAGGATTTTTCAAAACCTACTACAATGCACGTCAGTCATTTTTCTGGAAAGGTATGAGTCACGATATTCAAAAATATATTGCAGAATGTGACCAGTGTCAAAGAAATAAAAATGAAAATATTAGGACACCTGGGTTACTTCATCCCTTAAATATTTCGACTCAAAAATGGGAAGAAATATCGATGGATTTTATTGAAGGATTACCTGTATCAGATGGAAAGGAGAAGATCTTCGTCGTAGTAGATAGACTCACCAAATATGCTCACTTTATTGCTATTAAAAAAACAGATTCTGCAAAGCAAATTGCGGAGATATTCTGCAAACATATTTATAAACTACACGGCTTTCCGAAAGTCATTGTCAGTGATAGGGATGCCAAATTTAAAGGAAAATTTTGGAAGGAATTGTTCAACCATGTTGGAACTTATCTCAACATGAGCTCAGCTTATCACCCTCAAACAGATGGGCAAACAGAAGTTGTCAATAAATGTTTGGAAGCTTACCTACGGTGTTATGCTACGGAGAAACAAAATAAGTGGGTTCAATGGTTGCATCTTGCCGAATGGTGGTATAATTCTACTTACCATACATCGACAAAAATGACTCCGTTCCAGGCTCTATATGGATATGAGCCTCCGAAGTGGAAAGATTTTGCTTCAATTCAAACAAATTTGCCAGCAGTAAAAAATCAACTAGAAGAACGCCAAAAGGTCGTCCAAATTCTAAAAGAAAATTTGAATATTGCACAGAATCGTATGAAGCAACAGGTTGACCGTAATCGCACTGAGAGGTCATTTGAAGTTGGAGATTGGGTGTTTGTCAAGCTTCAACCATACAAGCAGTTGTGCCTAAGACATCAAGGAAAAAATAAATTAGCTTCAAAGTTTTATGGTCCGTATCAAATTATTAAAAAGATCAGTCAAGTCGCTTATGGGTTGAGCCTTCTCGCTACCAGTCGTGTTCACAATGTTTTCCATGTGTCCTGCTTAAAAAAGGCACTAGGTAACCATCAGTCGCCCCAAACAACACTTCCCATTTTGGATGATGAAGGCAAGCTCATTCTAGAGCTCGAAGGTATCCTATTTACCCGTGATAAGAAACTGCGCTCTCGTGTTATTACGGAATATTTAATCAAGTGGAAGGACTTGCCCATTGATGAAGCATCTTGGGAGTCTGAAGCGTTTCACTAGCAACACCCGTCATTACGTATGCTTTGAGGACAAAGCATCTTAAGAGAGGAGCAATGTTATGTATATTTTATTAATTATTAGTTAGATATAGTTATCTTAGGTTTATTAATGTGGAAGGGCATGATCAAAGATCATGCCTCTTCGCCAAGGGACACCATAAGGCTATATTTAAAGCCTTGGTGATTCCCCATTGTAATCATATCTCATCTTTTATCAATAATAATATATACTTATAAAGTTTACCAGAGTTTTTACACTCCAGAGATCGCCCTTCTAACTTCTGGTTTAGTGTTCTTGAAGATTTGGTTGTTCCGTGCAAGCCAAATTTGTCAGCAGAGGAATGAGGGAAGGTTTATCCAAAATATTTTGATGGTGCTCTTGTTTTTAAGAGAGTAAGGGTATCTATTTTTCCATGCTACATAGAAATCAATGATGGGAGGAGATTGATTCACTTCTGTTTCCAATGGGCTCACAAGGAGATTCCAACAATCTCTTGCAAATTTGCATTCAAGAAAGAGGTGTTGAATGTTTTCTTCTATGTTAAGGCACATAAGACATTGGGAAGGCCCAATATGACCTTTTTTCCGGAGGTTTTAGAATGTGAGAATTTCCCCGTTTAAAAGTGTCCATATAAAAATTTTAATTTTTGGGAGGCTTTCTATATTCCACACCGATTTCCATGGAGACTTGTCAAGGTACCCTTGCTGCTCTTGCAATTTCAAATATCCCGATTGCACTAAGTAGTCCCCTTCGGATGGTTTCCAAATGAAAGAGTCTTGCTTTCCTTGTTTGATAGGTGTTGCTCCTTTAAGGAGGGAAATGAGAGAATCCCACTGATGGTTAAGGTCCCGAGGGAGACCTGGATTCTTTCATTGTTTCCATGTTCTGTCTTCCTGGTCCCAGTGTGATATTGATTCCAGAGTGCATAACCTTTTGAAATCACCAATCCCCTTATTCTTTGGACTTCTTGGAAATTAGATAATGGAGGCATTCCCATTATACTGTCATTCCAAATATTTGTATTTCGTCCATCACCTAGCAATCTTGAGATATTATCCTTGATGAGAGGTAGAGCCTTTTTTATGAGTCTCCAAATTTGAGTGCTGGGTCTTATTGGAACTTTCTCTGAGAGAAGGGAGAGTCGAGAGATATTGAGGTATTTCGATTCCAGAACCTGCTTCCACCAACAGTTGTCTCCAGTGATGAATCTCCATACTAATTTTGCTCCAAAGGCCAAGTTCATCAGTCTCGAAAGCCTGATTGAGAGTCCTCCTTTCTCATAGGGAGTTGTAACTTGTTCCCATTTTATGAGGCTGAATTTTTTTGTCTCTGTTTTTCCTCCTTGCCATAGAAAACTTCAAATGATTAATTCTAGTTGCTTGTGCACACTTGCCAGAGCAAGAATTGTAGAAAATTGGTAGAAGGGGAGCACTGCAAGGATTGATTTGATTAATATAACTCTTCCAACTAGATTAAGCCAAATCATTCCTCAAGTTTGTATTTTGTTTTTGATTTTCTCTATATAGCTAGTCTAAATTTCTACTCTCAAATTTTCTTTTGAGAATGGCAGGCCCAAATAGAGGAAGTGGTTCCATTGAGCTTGGAGGGGAATATCAAGGATTTGCGATATTCTTTGGAGGGTGCGGGGTGGAGCGTTCCATCCATAAATTCTACTTTTGCTGTTATTGAGCTAACAACCTGAAATTTCCATGAAACTTTCAAGCATTTTTTTGAATCTTCGAGCTACAGTACAAGATGCTCCTCCCATTAGAAGATTTCCTTCCATCAATATTGTTTATCAGTGAGGTTTTCCAGGAGCTGTTTCATCAAGAGCTCCTACCATGCTTCTATCATGATGCTTTTAATATACATTGCTTCCTATTATACTATTTTACAACCAACATAAATCACTTAAAGAGGAAGATGATCTCAATCATAATATAGATCTCTCGCTTCTTCTTTCTTAGATTTCTTTGCATCAGTGTTATGAATTTAAGTTCATAACTGTTTAGAGTGTTTGTTGTTTAATTAATTTAATTAGTTAGTTAAATTGTTATTTAGTAAAATGAAGACACATTTAGTTCCAAGGGACGTGTCTCTCTAATTGGGCGTGGCCAGTGAACTCCTATTTAAGGAGCACCGCCCTGACTTTGTAAAGCATCAATTATTCATATCATATCAATAATTATTTATTTATTTTATCTCTTGAGAAGTTTTCAAGAATTATTAAGCCTAAACACACAGTATAGCTGTACCAGTGGTATCAGAGCCTTTGATCAAGGTCTAGAACTACACAATCCAGAATTACCCACTTCCATACTGTGTCATTTTCGTGCTTCTGCTGTGTTCGTTCCCACTACAGTGGGACTCAACTGCAACCAACATCGGCTTGTACGGTGAAGTGGCATTGTTCTTGATCAATGAAAAATCTGTTGAAACGCTGCTGAATGCCGGTTTTGAAGCTTGTGGAAGGGATCGAATCAAGCTACTGCCATCATCGTTCCTCACCTCCTAACATTGTACTAGTGGTATCGGATTGCATTTTTGCAAAATACGTTACACCTGTGGAGCAAACATTATATGGGGGCTTGTTGAATTAAAATTGCACGGTGTGAATTAAAAAAAAAACACGCCGTGTCAAAAATGTCACGGTGGAAAGTCAAGTGCCGATTAGCCAAGCGGCGTGGCCGTGGCTATGGCTTGTGGTTTATAAACTGCGTTGACGGACTTAAAAAAAAAACACGCTGTGTCAAAAACATCACGGTGGAAAGTCAAGTGCCGGTTAGCCAAGCGGCGTGGCCGTGGCTCGTGGTTTATAAACTGCATTGACGGACTTCTAATTTAAATTATAAACCAGCAACAGATTTACGTTTAATTTTATAAATTATATATATCGGGCGGAAAGTCCATTGCTGTTTAGCAAGCGGCGTGGGCCGTGGTTTGTGGCTCATGACTGCGTTGACTGTTATGAATCTAATTCATAACTAAAGTGATAAATATAGTTATTAATAGAATAAATAGAAATAAATGTAATTACTAGTTAATCAAATAGTAATTATGTAATTAGTGATTAAGTTAGCTGAAAAGGCATGTCTAAAAGACATGCTTGTTCATGAAAAGGTACCTGCATAGGTATAAAAGCGGGACCTCATTGTAATCATTCATTCATGTCATATCTTATCAATAAAATATTATTATTATAAATACCCCGTGTATTTTTATAATTAAAGCCTTTTGCTATTAAATCTACAAATCTGCGAGTCTTCTGCTACAGTATTCAAAATTACGAATTCCGCTGCTACAGTGGTATCAGAGCCATCTTGAAGCCAAGTTAGGGACAAGTTGAAGCAATGGCACATAACATTGTTGTACAAGCCTACGAACGTAGTTTACAAGCCTATGGACATAAACTACCACATTATGTGTCATTACGAGAAGAAATAATTGAGAAGATTATGAAAGCTCAACAAAAGCTTCAGAAAGTAGAGAATTCTTGGGCAGAAATCACAAACGGTTTAAAAGAAAATTCTGCAGAGCTTAAAAAAATTTCTGTAGATCTTAAAAAAATTTCTCGTAATAGAAAAGAAAATCATGAGAAACAGAAAGATGAAAAATGCTGTAAAAATGAGAAAGCAGTTAGTTTTTCTAAAGGGAAATCAAGTAAAAAATCTATGGAAAAGTCAACTAAATATATCCCTCCACCAATGCGTAAAAAAGGAAAACAACCGACTAATGCTGAAAGTAAAGAAGAAGGGAAATGTTGGAAATGTGGAGATAAATATTTTGCAGGACATATATGTGCTTGGTATACAAGAGATGAAATTGCCACAGTTCAAATAAAAGATGAGAAGTTAGTTTCCAACCAAGCTCCTGAAGTTGGGAATGAAGCCATACGTGTAATGCATGTAAATGAATCAGAAACGTGTCTTTTTAATAAAAGCATGCCTTTCGTTATGTCCAATGATTCTAACGGACAGACTTGTAGTTCTGGCTGCTTTTCTCTGAACAAGGAAGAGTCTATAGAAGTGGAGAAATTATCAGTTAAGAGTGACAATTTTCTGCAGGACATTCCAACAGAAAATATGCAGAAACTTACCAGGAAGTCTTCTAAAACTGATTCAGAGAACAGTGCTATTGTTGATAGTGATGGCATAATTCATCCTCTATCATACCAGCAGGCTAGAAATTTCAACTTCATTTGTGGTCTAGTATATGTTGCGGATCCAGGGTACATGTTGTCAAGTGCAGATGTTCCTCCCCATGTCATCATTCAAAAATTACAAGGGAAGGATGTCAGGGAAGTCCAAGATTTTATAACTATTTTGTCGAAGTTAGGTCCAGGGGCAACGACTTTTTTAGAATATGTGGTACCTAACTTTCCTCATCGAAGACAATCTGTTGTGATACTTGATAGGCATGATGGGTATACAGAGCCCCAACTCTACATTCGAGATGATGCTACTGGACTATGGAAGAAAACTCCTGCAATGTGCTCTTCCATTTTTTCTGCTTACGACAATACAGAAATCCAACTGCTGGTATCAGCATCAGCTGTTGAAGATCCAGTGAATTTAATTAATAGCAATGTAAGTGGTAATTGTCAAACATTTAGTTCTAATGCTGAGAAAGTTATCGAGCCAACACTAGTCATGGTTGTGACGAATATACCAAAATCTGCCTGTATTGACGGTGTGATTGGTACGCGTTTTTTTGGAACAAGGGTTGTGATCCGCCATTCCAAAACCCAAGCAATAGTTGCTATTGATAAGTATACATTTGATACCACAGTGCCCGTTTCTTTAGCAGATGTTACCTTAGCATTTGCTGCGCACCCAGTAGAGATACCTGGAGAGGTTGTTTTTGTGCACCCTACAGTACACAATTATGCATTAGTAGCATATAATCCTGCTGCCTTAGGTTCATCAGGATTTGCAGCTGTAGGTGCAGCTGTTCTTCGTCTTGAACCTGAATTGCAAAGGGGTGATGCTGTATATTTTGTTGGGCTGAATCAGAGTTTACAGGCTGAATCAGAGTTTCCAGAGGAAGAATTTCTGAATCAACTGTATAGGAACTATGGTCTTGTCTTCAGGTATTTATGGAAACAGCTACCCAATTCAGGAGCAGAGGCATTAGTAAAGTTGGACAACTCAGAAAGAGCCATAGCACTCAACCAGCAGATATTATCGCAAGACCTCTCTGAACTAAAACTAGAAAAGGTGAAGGAGTACCGTGTTTTTCCATCACTGAAGAATATGGCAACGCAACAAATAGAGATGCCAAATCTGAAAGAAAAACGAGATTTGCTTAAACCGCATGATCGTGTACTGGAAAGCAATACGACTGGTCGTCCGAATAATATATGTATCTCAATATGGCAACTTTTTAAATATGCGGATTCATTCGATCTGTGGCTTATGGCATTCGGCACTGTAGGAGCCATTACAGATGGAATGACCATGCCTCTGATACGGCTGCTTATATTAAGCAGTTTCGTAGACACTCTAGGAAATTTCGGTTTCGCATCCACCGCAGAATTCCGTCATATTATCAACACGTATACTTTGCGTCTGCTCTATCTATCAATCGGTGTGTTCTTTGCTGCGTTTCTAGAAGCGTTCTGTTGGAAGAGGGACAATACAGCAGTACAACGCCTCCAACATGTGCCGTCTTTCATCACAGCGCACTCTCTTCATGATATCCTCGCCATAATTGTATAATAAATCTTTCGGAACAGAGACCCGGGACCATAGCGTGTCCGTTGGACCGGTCTGCCTGTGTCTACTGGAGCCACGTGGGTGACTATGGAGCCGCGTGGATGTCCATTTTGTTGACTCGCAGTCAAACGGTGCTAACCTTTGGAAACAACGTGTATATATATATATATATATATATATATATATATATATATATATATATCATACACATAGTTACAACTATAAAATTTAATTTAATTAATTAATTATTATATATAAATTAATTAATTTCATTATTTATATAGTTACAAAACTATATAAGTTAATAAGTTAATTTATATATTTTAATTATTAAAAAAAAAAATTATTAATTTAATTAATTAAAATTACTATTTAATTAATTAAATTAATTTAAAAAAAAAAAAAAAAAAAAACATGGATGGAGTTCAAAGAGGATGTATAAAGAGATTCTACAAGGAAGATATATATGCCTCACAAGTAATTCAAATCTACCGCTTCCGTTGCTACAGTGGTATAAATAAAAAAGAAATATAAATTTAATTAATTAAAATTACTAATTAATTAATTAAATTAGTGAAAAGGACAATAGAGAACCCAGTCTTAAGGAAGCATTATTGGAGAATTTATACAAGTCAAGGTACCAATGATGAATGACGTGTCTAGCAGATAAATCCGAAGTAAAGGAAATTGTCGAAAGTTAAGCTTTGAGGACAAAGCTTTTCGAAGGAGGAGGCAATGTTATGAATCTAATTCATAACTAAAGTGATAAATATAGTTATTAATAGAATAAATAGAAATAAATGTAATTACTAGTTAATCAAATAGTAATTATGTAATTAGTGATTAAGTTAGCTGAAAAGGCATGTCTAAAAGACATGCCTGTTCATGAAAAGGTACCTGCATAGGTATAAAAGCGGGACCTCATTGTAATCATTCAATCATGTCATATCTTATCAATAAAATATTATTATTATAAATACCCCGTGTATTTTTATAATTAAAGCCTTTTGCTATTAAATCTACAAATCTGCAAGTCTTCTGCTACAGTATTCAAAATTACGAATTCCGCTGCTACATTGACTTACCTATGTTTTAAATTATAAAAGCGACAAACTTACGTTTAAGTTTTTTTTTAATATATATATAATTTATAACTTAGGATATTAAATAAATAATTAAAAAAAAAATTGCTCCTAAGAAGAAAAAGAAAGGACAATAATAGTGATGATATTAAAAAAGTTCAAGAAGACCTCACTAAGATAAATGAACGCATCAACGATGTCGAAAAGTTAGTAAAGGATCAAGACAAAATGGCCAAAGATATCGCATATTTAAAAGACATAATGAGCCATCATTTTGGGAAGGATAACCCATCGTCACAGACACAAAGCCCTAAGACCCCAGAGGATGAAAATTCTCCAGATCACGACTTCCAAAAAAATTTTCAGACACGAATACCGCAAGTGCAGTTTGAAGGTACTCGATACTACACTAAGTCTCCAGAAAGCAACCTCCTTAAAATTAAAAGTGAATTACCTAAATATGATGGTAAGGATCATAAGGGCGCCATCGTTTGGATAAACAAAATGGACGCCATTTTTGCAGCGAACCCACCATTAGGTTCACAAGAAAAAGTCATAACAACATCCAACTACCTAGAAGGAGAAGCATATGACTGGTTTATGTGGTGGTCCTCTAAATGTAATGGCCTTTCGTTCAATTGGGAAAATTTAAAGAATTCTCTGTTGAAAAGGTTTCATGACGAGGAAGAGGATGATGTTTATGAGAGATTTGTTCACCTCAAGCAAAAGGGATCGGTGAGTGAATACACTCACGAATGGGAAGTATTAGTAGTAAGGCAAAGAGGGTTTTCAGATGAAGAATTGTTAAAAATGTATCGTTGTGACCTCAAAGACTACATTCTGGAAGAATTAAAATTATATAAACCCAATACTATTGAGGAGGCCAGGCATGCGGCCATAATTGTTGAACGAAAAAATAAAATCCATAGAAATCCATATGCCAATAATGAAAGGGCAGTTAGTTATGCCAAGGGAAAATCAAGTAGAACATCCACGGAAAACTCGAGCAAATATGTTCCCCAACCAATGCGCAATGAAGGAAAACAACCATCTAATGTTGAAAGAAAAAAATAAGGGAAATGTTGGAAGTGTGGAGACAAATATTTCGTGGGACACAAATGTGTAAACCAAAAAATTTATAACTGTGAAGCAGAACAAGATGAAGAATCACCAGAAGATAGCACTGACGAAGAGGGCAATGAAGAAAGTGAAAACCCAAATCGAGAACAAGATGAAGATATTCCACGAATCTCGCTTGCAACGATCACAGGGATAACTTAGCCACAGACATTAAAACTTAAAGGCCACATTAAGAAGCAGAATGTTATAGTCTTAGTAGACTCAGGGAGTACACACAACTTCGTGGATGTTAATATTGCGAAAAGGCTAAACATTTTTGCTTATCCTGTAGCTAACTTAAAAGTAATGGTAGCAGATGGGAAACGAATAGATGGAGTAAGCAAGTGCCACAAGGTCAAGTTGCAATTAAGTGAATATGAGATGGAAGCTAGTTTTTATACAGTTCCCCTAGGAGGAGTAGATGTCGTTTTAGGGGTACAATGGTTGCGGACTAGGTACATATTCAACAAATCATATAAAGCAATTCATTAAGTTTAAAATGGATGGAAGAAGATACAAATTAATGGGGTTCCATGCCCCACCTACTCAAGTTATCTCTGCTCAACAAATGAAAAAACTCATTTGCAAAGGAGCTCCAGCATTTTTGGCACAATGTCAACAATTGGAGTTACTATTGATGGAAGGAAACCCACAGTCCACAAAAATTTCATCCTTGATCCAAAAATACGAGACAGTTTTCCAAGAGCTACCGATGGAGTTACCCCCAAAAAGGAAGATCGAACACATTATCGAGGTTAAACCAGACTCCACACCAGTAAATGCCAAACCATATCGTTACCCACATCATCACAAAACAGAGATAGAGAGATTAATACAAGACTTGTTGGAGCATGGTATTATAACAAAGAGTAGAAGCCCATACGCTGCACTGGTGGTACTAGTTAGGAAGAAAGATGGATCTTTCTGACTATGTATAGACCATAGAGGATTGAATAAAATCACGATTAAACATAAGTTTTCGATCCCATTCATTGATGAGATGTTGGATGAGCTACATGGCGCAGAATATTTTTCAAAATTAGATTTAAGATCAGGATATTACCAAATACGGGTAAGATTAGAAGACGTCGAGAAAACAACTTTCCGAACCCATGAAGGACATTATGAGTTCAAAGTCATGCCATTTGGACTAACGAACGCACCGGCCACCTTTCAAGCTATTATGGATGATCTTTTCCACCCATACTTGTGGAAGTTTGTATTAGTTTTCTTTGACGATATCCTCATTTATAGTAAGACATGGAAGGAACATCTCAAACATTTGGAGGCAGTACTATCTGTTCTAGAAAAGAATCAATTTTATGCCAAATTGTCAAAATGCACCTTTGGGCAGAAAGAAGTCGAATACCTTGGACACATTATATCTAGAGAAGGAGTCAAAGTAGACCCCAACAAAATTAAAGCAATCAGAGAATGGCCCAGACCCAAGAACGTATCGAAGCTAAGAGGGTTTCTAGGTCTAACTGGTTATTACAGACGGTTTATTAAAAATTATGCATATTTGACAACCCCGCTAACTAATTTATTAAAGAAGAATGCTTTTCAGTGGGACAATCAAGCAGAGAAGTGTTTTGAGAAACTAAAGGAAGTGATGTCAACCACACCAGTACTAGCAACGTCTGATTTCTCCAAATCATTTGTAGTTGAATGTGATGCTTCGGGATTTGGAATTGGAGCTGTATTAATGCAGGACAACCACCCTATAGCATTTGAAAGCCGAAAACTTAATAAACGAGAAAGGCTAAAATCAACATACCAAAAAGAAATGCTCGCTATCATCCATGCATTAACAAAATGGCGCCAATACTTGCTTGGAAGTAAATTCTCAATCCGAACTGATCACTATAGTCTTCATTTCTTACTTCAGCAAAAGACTTTATCAATAGAACAACATAAGTGGATGGAGAAGCTGTCAGCTTTCGATTTAGAGATATTACACAAAAAAGGGAAGGAATATGTCGTCGCAGATGTGCTTTCACGTAAAGATGACGACAACACTTATGCCGCTATGATCATTGTTCCAGACTGGTTGGATGAAATAAGAATCGAATATGCCAAGGATGAAGATTGTGAATCTATTATTAAGAATATCTGTCAATGTGTCAATTTCGAATGGAAGAATGACATATTATGGTATAAGAACAGAATTTATTTAACACCAACATCCAAATTTAAGTTGAAAATCTTAAGGGAATCGCATAGTTCACCTGTCGCAGGACATGTTGGATTCTATAAGACTTACTACAACATTCGACAATCGTTCTATTGGAAGGGCATGAGCAAGGAAATTCAGAAATATGTTGCTGAATGTGATGTTTGCCAAAGAAATAAAAGTGAGAACGTTCCAACACCAGGTCTGTTACACCTCTTACATATACCAGATCAGAAATGGGAAGAGATTTCAATGGATTTTATAGAAGGATTACCTGTATCAAACAACAAGGATGAGATATTTGTCGTAGTAGACAGGCTCACAAAGTATGCCCATTTTATGGCTATCAAGAAAACTGACACAACTAAGCAAATTGTGGAAACATTTTGTAAAAACATATACAAATTACATGGGTTCCCCAAGATCATAGTCAGTGATAGAGACGCAAGGTTCAAGGGCAATTTCTGGAAGGAATTTTGCCACCAGGTAGGAATATCCCTCAACATGAGTACAGCTTATCACCCCCAGACAGATGGGCAGACTGAAGTGGTAAATAAATGCTTAGAAACATATCTCCGTTGCTTTGTCATGAACAAACAAAGTAAGTGGACCCAATGGCTACACCTTGCAGAATGGTGGTATAATACCGCCTACCATACATCGGCAAAAATGACGCCCTTCCAAGCTCTTTATGGTTACGAACCACCTAGATGGAAGGATTTTGCACTTCTTAATTTTAAAGTTCCGGCCGTAAAAAATCACTTGGAAGAAAACCAAAGAATCATCAACTTATTAAAAGAAAATCTAACTATGGTGCGTAAGAGAATGAAACAACAAGCCGATCGACATCGCACGGAAAGAGAATTTGAAGAAGGAGATTGGGTTTTTGTCAGGCTCCAACCTTACAAGCAATTATCGTTAAAACAACAAGGAAAAAATAAACTATCACCAAAATATTATGGGCTGTATCAAATAATCAGGAAGATCAGTCGTGTAGCCTATGGGTTAAAGCTACCAGATAAGTGTCGAATCCATAATACTTTTCATGTATCAAATCTAAAAATAGTACTAGGGCAAAACCAAATAGCACAAACAAAAATACCAGAGACCGATGAAGAAGGAAGGATCATCCTAGAACCTGAGGGCATACTTGCTACCCAAGAAAAGGTTTTACGGTCCAAAATAATAAAAGAATACCTCATCAAATGGAAAAGGCTACTTGAGGAAGATTCATCTTGGGAGTCAGAACGTTTCCTTCATCAACACCCAAGTCTACCTATGCTTCGAGGACAAAGCATCTTAAGGGAGAGGCAATGTTATGAATTTAAGTTCATAACTGTTTAGAGTGTTTGTTGTTTAATTAATTTAATTATTAATATAATTAGTTAGTTAAATTGTTATTTAGTAAAATGAAGAGACATTTAGTTCCAAGGGACGCATCTCTCTAATTGGGCGTGGCCAGTCAACTCCTATTTAAGGAGTGTAGAAATTTTTGTTTTCCCACCCTGGTTTTCAGTTTCACCTTATTTCTCCTTTTAGTTAAATGCTCTTTCCCATATCCTTACATTTAACAATAGGAAAATAATTTTTGCTGAAAACACAAATTCTGGAAAATTTACAGAATGCTGGAAAATGCAGAAATAAAAATCAGCAAGCTTAAAACAACGATTCAACACATTATAACACAGATTTTTGGTCAAGGTGACTCTAAAAAAACCCCCTACAACTCTTGGGGAAAACCAGTATGAGAGCTTTTCTTTTATTTTCTGAAAAATGCCTTTTACAGTGAAACAAGAAAAACTCAGAAAAAATTCCAGCAACCAATTTACAGACTTATCTCGATTTCCGTGCTTGCACACCGCCTCGGAAATTGTGCCAAATCAGCAATAACAGAAAATAGAAAATTTACAGTACCTTACGACAGCATTAAATGCCGTACGACCACCTTGGGAAGCGTGTCAGAACAGTCGTACTTTGCTGTACGGACTATATGGATTTCGTACAGCACCCTCTCTCGAAATCCATGCCAAAAATCAGAGCTGTAGCTGCTGTTCTCTTCCTCGGTTTTTGTGTCGAAAATGACAGCCACCCTCTTTCTCGAAAAACGTGCCTTATTTTTGTGCCTTGGAGTGCGTGCTTGCTGTTGTACCCTCTTCCTCGATTTCTGTGCCTCCTCACTTGGAAACACTACCTCTTCTTTGCTGTACAGATTTTCTGCCTCGGTATGTGTGCCAATAGATGCTGCTGTACCTTTGCTGAAATCTCTTCACTGCTGCTCTTCTTCTTCTCACTGCTCAGAAAAATCTCCAGCTCTCTTTCTCTCCTACTCCCAATCTGCTCATGAAAGAATGAATGACCTTTTCCTCCTTTCCCTCCTTTAACCTAACCCTAAGTGACTTTTGGGGAATCCCTAAATCCAATGGCCGAAATAGATTGAGATCTAGGGCTGAGATTAAATGCTCATTTAAATCTCACTTTCTATTTTTTAATTCACCCCACTTTAATAAAGACGCACTTTTCATTTATTTCCAAAGTCACTTTTCCTTTCTAATTTTACATTGACTTTATTAAAGTCACTTTAAAATTAGACTTTAGTAACTTTATCACTTAAAGTCACTTTTAAATTAGATTTTACTTTATAACTTTATAAAGTCACTTTAGGAGAAAAATTAAATTCTTTTGGACACTTTTTCCTAGGCCAAAGATCAAAGCCTTAGGGAACCACCTGTTCTCCGATAACCAAATTTCAACACTCCCTCTTACCGAGGAAGGTGTTCCTCACCACACCCATCTTGTCTCTGAAGTAGACATGCTTGCCCCGTGGTAAGGCTTTGGTAAGAATATCTGCAACCTGCTCATTAGTGGGAATATACTCAAGCTTCACAGCTCCCTTCTGAACATAGTCTCTGATGAAATGATATTTGATCCCGATATGCTTTGACCTGTCATGAAATACCGGATTCTCCGTGAGTTTAATGCAACTCTGATTATCACAGTAAATCACTGAAGGTCTCAACGGCTGACCAAATAAGCCAAACAACATCTTGCGAAGCCGGATGGCCTCACAACTAGCTAGACTGGCTGCCATATACTCTGCTTCCGCTGAACTCAATGCTACTGACTGCTGCTTCCGGCTGAACCATGACACCACCGCCGAACCCAACCCAAAACAGCACCCTGAAGTGCTCTTCCTATCAGAAGCACAACCTGCCCAATCAGAATCAGTGTAACCTGCCAATCTCACTCCATCCCCCTGCCTATAGTCCAGACCATAATCCATCGTCCTCCTCGTAAGTATCATAAAATGTGTTTTACAACTCACCCGGAACCTTCCTAGGCTCACACATAAACTGACTCATCGTGTTGACCGCAAAACAAATATCTAGTCTAGTGTTGACCAAATACATCAAGGAACCAATCAGCTGTCTGTACAATGTGGGATCCACCAACTCGGAATCCGAAGCATGAAGCTTCTTCCAGTTGGTGATCATCGGTGTCGACATGGGTCTACAATCCTCCATGTGGAATCTGCCAAGGATGTCCACAATATACTTCCCCTGTCCCAGGAAGAAATGCCCCTCCTCCCGCCACACCTCCAAACCCAAAAAGTAATGCATCAAGCCGATGTCCTTCATCTCAAACTCCGCCGCAAGATCTCTCTTGCAGTGCTCTATGAGTCTCTCTGCACCTGTAATGACTAAGTCATCCACATACAGCACCAGAATGAGAGGCTCCTCACCTATCACAATATAGTAAAGGTTCGGATCCGCCTCACTCTTTGTGAAACCCATCTTCTGCAAGTATGTATCTATCCTGGAGTACCAAGCTCTGGGAGCTTGCTTCAGGCCATAAAGGGCCTTCTTCAGTCTGCACACATGGGACTCCTTCCCATGCACCTCAAAGCCCCGTGGCTGCTCAATGTACACCTCCTCCTGTATGAAGCCATTGAGAAATGCGGTCTTCACATCCATCTGGTGGATCTTCCAACCCATCTCTGCTGCTATCGATATAATGGAGCGGATCGAAGTATATCGAGCCACCGGAGCGAAGGTCTCCTCATAATCGACTCCCTCTACTTGGGAGAACCCTCTAGCCACAAACCTCGCTTTGAATTTCTCAATGCTGCCATCTGCAGCATGCTTTACCTTGTAAAGCCATCTGGAAGTAACCACGGATTTGCCCTCAGGCCTCGGCACCACCTCCCAAACATCATTCTTCATGATAGAAGAATACTCCTCCCGCATGGCCTCTCTCCAGACCTGCTGGCTAGCTGCCTCCTCATAGCTAGAAGGCTCAGAGTCAAGGATGCTGGTAGCCATTGCCATATAGCTACAAAACCTCTCAGGTGGTCTGCTCTCTCTGACCGGCCTCTTAGGCCCAGCAACAGATGTGGCCTCTCTCAAGGTGTCCTGAAGCCACTTGGGCTTCCTCTTCCCTGAGTATACTTCTCCCATTGGAGAATGAAACTCCTCCTCATCATCATCATCAAGAACTTGAACTCCTGATTGTCTGTCTGTTGTCCTCCTGCCTGCACCTGAACCTGTAGAAGCTGAGGTACCATGTGAACTGTCCATGAGTGGACTCCCTAGTGAACTGCTCTGTGGACTTCTCTGCATGCTGCCCGAAGCACCACCCCTCTAACTCTGCGAGCCACTGCTCAGTGACGGACCAGACATCGTCATAGATGTACCTCCAGAACCTCCTGATCCCTGCCCACTAGATCCCTACGAATGACTCAGCTGCTGCTGAGGGTCTGGCTGATCCAGATACTCCAACTCCCGTGACCTCCTAAAGGCCCTATCCTCCTCGAACTTCACATCCGGCCTGACAACAAATTTCCTTTGTGCAGGAATATAAATCCGAAAGGCCTTTGAGGTCTCACTTGTAGCCCACAAAGATACCCTTCGTGGTGGGCTCTAGTTTTGGTCCTCTTCTCCTTGGAGTATGTAGAAATATGCCAACACACTTAAAGATACGAAGATGACCAATATCAGGCTTCTTCCCAAAAAAAGCCTCCTCCGGAGTCATATACCCCAAGGCACGATGCAGACTCCTGTTCTGCAAATAAACAGCAATGTTGCAAGCCTCTGCCCACAAAACCAATGGCAACCCCTAATCATGTAACATGGCTTTGGCAACCCCTCCGATGGATTTGTTCTTCCTCTCCTCAACCCCATTCTGCTGGGGGTTGTAAGGAACAGTGAACTCCCCCCTAATGCCTGCCTCCGCACAATAGTCAACAAACTCTCCAAGGGTGTACTCTCCTCCATTGTCCGACCTCAGGGACTTGATCTTCCGACCTGTCTGTGTCTCCACAAGAGCTCTGAACTCACGA